>APFE031341197.1:27558-41577 GCA_000404065.3 Pinus taeda
TAAAATAGATTGTTTTTTATCGGATTAATGTATTCAATTTTTTTTTTATAAAAATCACAATAAATACTGCTGTAATACATAATTTTTGCATATAGCTATAAAAATATTTATTTATGAATCTTACTTATGTTAACCGGTGATTTGTGCAGGTATCTACTTACCCCGCCTATGCGAGGCGCACAGAAGCGCAAACCGTCGGGTTATGGGCGAGGTGCCCTTCTCATCTGCTCTCGCTATGTCTCCAATGGCGGTTTGATCTTCTTGAGAGAGAAGCTGAAGTAATCACAATAATTCGATCACTTTAAGTTGGAAATAATTAATTCCTACTTGTTTATGGTTGTAATTCCCTATTTGAGGAGTTTGTTCCTACATAATAGGAATTTAGTTTCTCCTAGATTATCATGTGGTACACTAGTGTACGTCCAAAATAGAATCCCTATCTTGAGACTATTGATTGTATAAATATGTGTGTATTTTTCTCATTCATAAATTAATAGAGAATATATTGGTTTCGTTAATTTTATCTTGGTATCAGAGCCTGAGGGCCTAGCCCCTCGTGGGCTGCGCTGCTCCTGGGCTAAAGAGAATAAAGGTTTTGTGAATATTTGTGTGTCCATCATCGATTATACATCATAAAGGTTTTTGTGAATATTTACTTGTCTATGGTTGTAATTCCCTATTTGAGGAGTTTGTTCCTACATAATAGGAATTTAGTTTCTCCTAGATTAGTGTGTGGTACACTAGTGTACGTCCAAAATAGAATTCCTATCTTGAGACTATTGATTGTATAAATATGTGTGTAATTTTCTCATTCATAAATTAATAGAGAATATATTGGTTGCGCTAATTTTATCTTGGTATCAGAGCCTGAGGGCCTAGCCCCTCGTGGGCTGCGCTGCTCCTGGGCTAAAGAGAATAAAGGTTTTGTGAATATTTGTGTGTCCATCATCGATTATACATCATAAAGGTTTTTGTGAATATTTACTTGTCTATGGTTGTAATTCCCTATTTGAGGAGTTTGTTCCTACATAATAGGAATTTAGTTTCTCCTAGATTAGTGTGTGGTACACTAGTGTACGTCCAAAATAGAATTCCTATCTTGAGACTATTGATTGTATAAATATGTGTGTAATTTTCTCATTCATAAATTAATAGAGAATATATTGGTTGCGCTAATTTTATCTTGGTATCAGAGCCTGAGGGCCTAGCCCCTCGTGGGCTGCGCTGCTCCTGGGCTAAAGAGAATAAAGGTTTTGTGAATATTTGTTTGTCCATCATCGATTATCCTGGGCAGTAGGCTTGCTGGAGGAGGCCGTTCGAGTTTTCGAACCCTTATTGTGTTGGAGATCAAGAGTTGATCTGCGCCCACCTTAATTTTATCTTGGTTGCGAAAATCCAAGGTTTTTTTCGGCTCTCTGGCGGATCATGGCACGGTGAGCTTAGTTCTGAGAACACTCTTTCTGTACGTTTTTTTTATTTCGATGTTCAGGTATTTTGGCGTTCTGTTGTGTGCGCCTGATGAGGGCTATTTGAAGAAAAGATATGGCGGATATTTCACTCTATTCGCCAGTTTGTTGAGCGAACCTGGGGAAACTTGGGATTTGTTTAGGGTTGTTGATCACCAATTCCCTGCAACAGAGGATCTGTGCAACTATCATGGAATTGTGGTCACCGGAAGCCATTATGATGCCCACGGAAATGATTTATAGATCTTGAAGCTCTACAAGTTGTTGCAGACACTCTATGCGATGGACATTAAAGTCCTCGGTATTGCCCACTGGACCATGTTATCATGAATCAACCTGAGGTGATGTTTACTGTGAGCAACAGTTCTCTGTCAGAATTTGGTGTTCTGGGTTTTGAATTGGGTTATTCAATGGAAAATCCCAATTCATTGGTCCTGTGGGAAGCTCAGCTTGGTGATTTTGCAAATGGCACCCACCGTGGGGAATCAAAATGGCTTCGCCAATCTGGACTTGTTGTTTTGCTTCCTCATGGATATGATGGCCAGGGTCAAGCGCATTCTAGTGCAAGATTAGAGCGCTATCTCCAGATGAGTGATGACAATCCTTTTGTGATTCCTGAGATGGATCCTACATTACGCACCCAAATTCAGCAGTGTAATTGGAAAATTGTAAATGTGACAACTCCTGCCAACTATTTTCATGTTCTTCGTCGCTAGATAAACCGGGATTTCCATAAACCTTTGATTGTCATGTCTCTGAAGAATCTTCTTCGGCACAAGGACTTCAAATCAAATGAATGTGGCGCATACGAGACCTCTGGTTTTAGATGAGATCGAGAGCGAGTCTGGTGCGGTGAGCATGGATCCGTTGCGTGAGTGCTAGATCGGTGGATCCGCTGTTGTCAAGAGGGTCGATTCGGTGTGAAGGTTAACCACATAGTTGGAGGCTGTGTCCTGCTTGTTGCGTGGTTCATTTTTTGGAAGTTATAGGTATTGATTCCGTTTGGAGATCGTGAAGAAGAGGCCACTACTCACACCTGCGTGGTAAGCTGTTGCCCCTGTCTGCTCGCAGCATTTTCTTTTTCTCTTCGCTTCTGTGGGATTGAGCCAGAGTGGAGCCGTTGTTGCATGTGAAGAGGACGACAAATAGTCGTCTCATCTGCGTTTTTGGATATCCAGTGCGTTTAATCGCGAACATGGTGATTTGAATCCAAATCGTTGTGGAGGATCCGAATCATGTGGAGATTCCACCAAGCCACCTGAGCTGAGAGCTGATCTGCTTAAATTCCATAGCTCGATTGTGCAGTGGAGGAGGAGTCTGTGCTGAAGAGGAGGAATCAAAATTCTTCGAATTTTTTTGTGAATGGCTGCTCCAGGATCACTGCGCCAGGATCGTTGATCCATGATCATTGATCCCTGATTGACTGCGTAAGGAAGTTGCTCAGAGATCGTGGCATCGGTTGCAAATCGGATGAGGTCAGACGTGCCCAGAGGCCGCGAGGAGAGGCCTTGTTTGGAGTTCTTTTGGTGTCTATGTCTTATTTTTTATGCGAAGGCACTTCAACAACCATTGGATGCATCAAGAACATTATTATGTTGGGCGAGGATCTGCACACAGCGATAGAAGCAGTGAAAGTTGATGTTGCCGAATACCTATATGGTGTATCATTCGATTGCTATGGCAGTCCTTTCATTCATCAGAGTACTTACGCTACAGATTAGGGGCGTTGATCATGGATCGAACAACCAGCATGGATCGAACGTGATGCGGTGGTTACAACAGTAAGTCAAGCCAATTTGCTGCAAGACGGACTAATTGAGACACGTTAGTATCGAGACTCTGACTGGGAATGGGGTTGGCATTCGCAGTATCTTCCCCAAGTTTGGCCGAGTCTCCAGAACCGAAGTTGAAGATACAGTAGGAATAGAAGTCGCGAGATCTAGTCTTACCCCAGCCCAACCTCGAGCAGATGAAGGGAAAATATATTTTTTAGAAGATGAAGAGTACCCAATGGGGGTCTGCGCATTCACGTAGGCTTGTGAGTCGGTGTGATCCTGCATGTTTCAAGTGAACCGGGACCACCTGCATGATAACGGATGCAAGTGGTTGTGCCTCTGCCTGGAAAATATGTTTGCAGTCTTCAGAAGGGCCAGCGAGAAGGTGGAGTTGGCTGCTGGGATCTACGCAGCAGAATTGTGGATAAGCCTAGAGGTTTGAAGGCTTGTTGATTCGCTCGGATGAAGCCTCAGATCTGTGAAGGAATCCTCCGGTGCAGAGAGTAAGCGTTGATCGGCCCACATGTCGATGAACCGAGATCAACATGGATCTATGCAGTGGAAGCATGGATCTGACATCTGCATCGTGGAGGCTCTCACAGTTTGTTTTGGTGCGAGGACGCCGGTGGTGGAAATACTAGGATCTAACACATAAGCATGCATCTGAGCCAACAAAAGTTCGTGCTCGGTGAGGAGTGTTCTACAACTACATGCTTGGCGAAGGACCGATGGAGTCTGTGTATGGAGGTTTGTGTCTTGATGTGATTATGTTTCTATATTGGGTAAAGATGAAACTAAAAGTTTCAACATATCTCCTTTGATGAAATAAATTGTCTTCGTAAGTTATTCTGCTTCATGTTGAGAACTGATCAACTTAACATGTAAATGCATTTATGTAAATCTGGTTAAAAGAATTAGATTGTTGTGACATTTAGCTTGGCAAACTAGTGTCACCAGTGTAAATCTATGTTGGAATTTGCCATTCCAACAATAGACAAATCCATTTGCAGGAATGATTTATTACCAGATATGAGAAGACATGACAGTTACGTCAAAGATTGGAGGATGATCGAGATAATGTTGCAGATTGTTAGCAAGCATAAGGCAGTATGCTTGAAAATTGTTCTTGAAGGGAAAATTGTGTTCTCTTCGTGGGGCTGTGAGTGCCTGTGTTCTGGTGGACCTCTCACAGATGAGGTAAAGCAGCAACGACAACATTTATGGTGGACAGAAAAGTAGATTTGTTTGAGTTAGTGTGGTTTGTGGAATAGACTCCCTAGTATATTGTAATAATCATTGTATGTACCCAGAAACTCCAAATGTTGAAGTATGGAGTGTAAGCCTTGCAAAGGCATTTGAAAGTTCGTGGTGATCTTAAAACCACTTTGTAAGGGTTTGTGGTCAGCCTGAAACCATCTTTTGTCACTGTAATGTGATGGTTGGTGGTGAGCCAGAAACCATCTATAAAGCCTTATGGCTACAGGTGTTGCCCGGTGGTGGCACGTGGAGATTTCTGCTCGGTGGCAGCAGATTTGATTTGCCCGTTGGTGGCGAATTGGGGTTCCGTGATCGGACATACCCGGTGGTGGCGAATCAGAGCTCTGTGATCTGCGCGGTGGAAGCAGATCAGTGTTTTGCCCGGTGGTGGCATATTGAAGTTGGCGGATTTGCCCGGTGGTGGTAAATCGGACTTGCCCGGTGGTGGCAGATTGCCTTTGTGGCTGTGTGTACATAGGAGCTTTGTGCTCGTAGGAGCAGGTGGACTGCAGTAACACCTGGCTCGGACTCAGATGATTTTTTTCTGAGTAGAAGGGGATTGGCGCGCTTTTCGCATTGACAGCAGCACCAGGAAGGCCAACTGGCGCATCTGTTAGGCCATTAATCGCGCCAATGGGCGCGGGTTTTTCATTCAGGATCGCGCCAATTCACCTTCAAGGGGATCTGCGGGAGAGGCAGATCGGATCAATTTTGATCAGATTGGAAACGCCAAATTTGCAGATTGTGGATCTGTCCGAGGGCGGCAGATTGTGTTTTTGGAGGTTCTGTACATGCAATTCACTTGATGGTGGTGGATTTGACTATCATGACAAGTAGTCATTAAGGGGGGGAGTTGGAAATAATTAATTCCTACTTGTCTATGGTTGTAATTCCCCATTTGAGGAGTTTCTTCCTACATAATAGGAATTTAGTTTCTCCTAGATTAGCATGCGGTTGAGAGAATCTCTCAACCACACTAGTGTATTTCCAAAGTAGAATTCCTATCTTGAGACTATTGATTGTATAAATATGTGTGTAATTTTCTCATTCATAAATTAATAGAGAATATATTGGTTGTGCTAATTTTATCTATAATTATGTTATACTTTAATTAGATTTTAGATTTTAGAAATATTTTGAAATTTAATTGACACAGTAAAAAAAGAAAATATACCTCAACTAAAAAATTATTAAATTAAAAAATACAAATAAAATTATTAAACTAAAAAATACTGATAATCAATCAGATACCAGAATATTCCTAAAATATACTATCAAAATGAGATTTATAACCATATTGTCCCAACCTGTGCTTATTGCTGTCAGAAATCTTGCACCATTCTGGTCGTCTCCGCTTTCATTGGAACCGCTATTGTCATGAACGAGTCCGGGCCATCCGTCGACAGTAAAAATTAGATTTCGTTCAGATTTCGTTCAGCTTCCATTAAGTAAATTCTCCAGTTGGAATAGATTTGTTGGGTTGGATTTTTATTATATATTTTATGGCATACCATTTTGTGTGTGATCTCATTGGAGAGTCGTTAGATAATAAATTTTCAATTTCCCAGGAACTATTTGAGATTTATCTGATGATATTTTCCAATTTTTCAATTGGCCAGAAACTATGTATTTTGCAGTAAGTGTATAGATTTAATTTATGGTTGCACGCCGCTCTCCTCACCTCCCGAGGCACAAAGGCTTATGTGCTTAAAGTCCAAGGCGCTTAGACTTTATTTTTATTTTAGTTAAATAGTGAAAATTTTATTACAATCTAGTTAGTAACCGTTAGTTATTTGTAAATGTTAAGTAGATAAGTAAATATAATGGAGGGTGATTCATTAATGTTATTAAGAAAAATTATATTATATGTTACTTGTAATTATTAGTTGGTAGAATTTTAAGGGCATGGTTTTTGGGAAAAATTTAAATTTTTAGTACAACAAAAATATTATTTTTATAATTATTTAGAAAAACAAAATAATTTGTAATTATTAAAAAAAAATTGTTAATATAAATAAGTAGACACTTGTTGGCCTAGAGTATGCCTTAAAACTGCTTCTTGGTTAAGAGCTCGTCTTCTTCGGACGTAAGAAACAGGTTAACGGCCTAAGACCCAGAGGCGAGGCATCTGGCAGGAGTGAGAGCCTACTCCCTTGGGGACCACCTGAGGGGTTATTCTAGGTGGCTTGGTTTTCCTTGATAACAGTGATGTGTCTACTAATAATTGCGGATAACAGCCAGAGATGGCTGTCCTCACTGTTGGTTTGACTTTTTCAGTTTAATAGGTTTTTCCACTTTGGTAAAAAAAAAAAAAAAGAGAGAGAAAGAAAGAAAGTAGACACTCATTCTATTTTTGTTTTGTATAGATTTTAAGGTTATTTGAAATTTGAAATTTAATTCATTTTTTAGGCATAATAGAATGAAGATTTCCAAACTACTTATATTTGAAGAAAATTTTGGGATCTCACTGTGTATAGAATTAATACCATGTCCACTCTCCACTCATCATTATGGACTATAGAATGTTGAATAATAAATAAGCTTAGTGCTGGAAACTTAAATAGAAAATAATCCACTTATTTAGCAGTTGGGAAAAAATCATAAGATTTTAAGATAATCGTGGAACATCAAATCAAGAAGGTTAAAAATAAGATGAATTTGAAATTTAAAGAAAAAAAATAAAATAAATGAATTAATAATTAAAATTAACAAAATAAAAATTAAAAATAATAAACTAATAAAAATTTTTCAAATAATCTACTAAATAAAATAAAATGATGAGGAGAGAAGTCAAAGAAGAAAATAATCCACTATTAAAATAAATTAACAACAATAAATAATTAACACATATTTTAATAAATAATTAAAATATTTTTTATTTAAAAGTTAAATTCAAAGAAATTTATAAGTACCAAGTCAAACTAAATTTAAAATTAAAAAGGTAATGAAATTAAAATCAATAATTTAAATAAATAAATAAGGGATTAAAACTTGATCATTAAACTAATAAAGAAATAGAAGGAGACTAAAATGACTCCATCCAACTGAACCTTACAGGACAATATGAATGGGATTGGTTCCATCTTGTGAATGCAGGGATATGTTATGATAGCAAAGGGGACTGCATCACATGGGCTGGTAAAAAGAAGAAATCTAGAGAAATTGAAGCGCCGAACTGCTACCTCAAATTATATTTGAAGGAGTTACAGGATGAGGAATACTGTTGGTTTTACAAGTTCTGGAAAATTAATATCCCCATAAAGATTATCATTTTCCTTTGTTTAACATGGCAGAATAAGAATCTTACATGGGAAAATTTACAAAAGAAGAATCATCATGGACCTGGGATATGTTATCTGTGTAGGAAAGATGGTGAGGATAATTGCCACTTATTCTTACATTGTCCAAGATCTATAACAATCTGGAAGCACTTCACCGCCAAGATGCAGCTTCCATACATACAATTTAATACAATTGAGGAATGTTTAAAATGGTGGAGTACACAAAGCAAAAGTTGGCGATCGCTCACTCTAGTTGTCTTCTGGGAGATTTGGAAAGGATGAAATCAATTGATTTTTGGATCTAATAGATGGAGAGAGGATCTAGTCCGTGAGTACATAGAACAAGGTTTATATCAGATCAGAGAGCTGACAACAAGCAAAAACTGAAGGCAAAAAAAGGGAGGGTACAGGTTACCAAGTACCCGGTGAGGTTTTTTGATGGGGCAGCACAAGGGGGGAGATGTGGGTGTGGTATTTGGCTAAAGGGAACAGAAGAACAAGAGTATTGGATTCACTGGAATGCAGGAGAGGGAACAAGTATGAAAGCAAAAGCAATAGCCTTATGGGGATTACTATGGTTTATCAAGATTTTGGATATCCCACAAATGCAAATATATGGAGATTCCAGATGTATGGTTGATCACATTTTGGGGAAGAATAATATTCAACAAAATTCTCTACAAGGTTGGCTGAGACGTATACAAAGCCTATGGAGCACTCTTCATCAATCTTCCATTCAGCACATCAGCAGGGTACACAACAAGAACGCAGATGAAATGTCGAAGAAATGATTACTAGCCACAGAAGAAGGTATGCATATCCAGATAAAAATGGGACCAGCTGTGACAAAAGTAGGAAGCATTAAGATTCCGGGATAGAGCTTTAAAGTTCAATACAAAAGAGAAGAACATCAATACCTTGCAAATTTTTTGTATCATTTTTTGTAAAAGTTTTGTATATGGTCTTGTATAAACAGACAGAAGAAAGATTACTTATATGTAGCTATATGTAGAACAGGGTTAAGATCAGATGTTCTTTTAAGCTTTCTCGTTCAAATTGTGTGAATCTAAGAAATATTTTGGAAGGGGCAGAACTATTGTAAGAGTCTAAATCTTTGTTGCATATTAGCATATGGTTGTCGTTGTAGAATGTTAAGAATTTATAATTCCCTATGTAGTCATATTGTGGATACAATATCACATTTATGATGATGTTTTGTCCATTATATATATATCTAGTGTTTTAATCATAATACAAAACAAACAGTTTTTTCTAGCTAAAATTACATTGGAAACATCAATACAATGAAACTAGAAATTAAATTTTCAAAAGCTCACGAAGATCGACTGAAGCAGCGTTTATCTACTAACGCTGATGTAAAACAAGAGCATGTTCGAAGGCTACCTGGCGTATCTTCAGACTCCGTCTAAGACGTAAGAAATCACACCACAATGAGCAAATTACAAATTTGTTTTTTCCCCAGTATGGTCGCCAATATGTTAACGCTTGGAATTCACCTAGGCTGAGATAGACAAACTCTCAAGGCTACATCAAACCATTTCACCTCGTAGCTAGCCCTACGAGGTATGAGAAGGCTCTCTCGGGTCAGATTCGGTAGATCTTTCAATATGATAAGATGACCAATTAGGATCAAAGATATTAGGCTAGTAAATTGATAAGGGGGTTGATTTAAAGATTTTTGGGTTTTTGGTGGCAATTGGAGGGAGTGCAATTCAGGGTGCGGGGATTGAGCACAGTTTTTGCAGGGGGATCTTTGGGGCAAGGTAGGAGTGAGCGTTGATGCCTTAATCTGAGATGAATGATCAGGGATGATAGAGAAGGAGCTAAAGAGGGCAAACAACCATTTGAATCCTCTCTAGACAGTAGAAAACATAAATTTTGAACAAACTAAAAAGCTGAGCATGTCAAAGCATGTATTCAAACTTTACCACTTCATCTGTCCAAATAGAAGCCAAAGAGAGATGTAGAATACATAAACAAACTTACAAGAACATGTAGAGAACACACCATCAACACAACAATCCACAAGAATCCACAAGGATGTCTGCAAAACCCTGGCCTTCCTTTTCTCTAAATTGCAGAAATAGATGTACAATATACAATAAAGCTTTCTCCCACAAGAGTCCAACCTTCCAACCTCTCAAAATGACTAAGAAAACACATAATATAGGCAAGCTAACCTCTTCCCTTGCCTCTAGGGGTCGAGCTCATCCTTCTAGGAGCAGTTTGAACTAATTCCAAACTAAGCACTAGATAATAGGCAGCTCAACAACTTGCCTCTATTACTTAGCTAACTGATTCATGCATTAATTATTCACTTTTTACATCAAGGAAGTTTCTAGAAGGGTAAAGAGAGGTAAAATCTATCAAATTGCCATGAAAATATTACATTTATCCATCATCTACAAGTAAAAATAATCAACCATAGTCAAAACAGTGTTTTTTGACCAAAAAAATCCATTTTGGCAAAGTTAGCTCTCACATCCGCGCACCTTTGCAGCAACTTTTGAGTGGGTTCCACTGGTCCAAATCAGGTGCAAGATGGCTCATTGGAAAGCTTGGTCTGTATAATTTCCATCCCAAGTGGAATTTCTGAATGTGGAGTTGTTTTACCCCCTCAAAGACCATTTCTCCCAAGGTCACTTTCTGCAACTCAAAAAGTGGGCAGAAAGTCATTTTTTTGATGTATTTTGAGCTTTTGGAGGCTCAAATCTCAAAATCCAGCTTCTCCCAAGTATTGGTAATTTTTCAATTTGCATGGCCTTTACAAAAATGCCAAGTTTTCAAAATTCCGATCAGTCCTTCAAAACATCCGCGCTCGGGACGCGGACATGACACGGGAAAAACCTGTAAATGGCACAAAAAATTCACAAATGACAAAATTTTCTCCAAAATTCTTGAAATTTGGGCTGGGAGTCCCCAATCAAGTACCATGCTTAGCCAGAGAGGCTTTGGCCAAAATTTGGAGTGGATCAGGCGTTTTCTTTCGTTTTTGTGTTTTGGCCAACCGTCCTTGGAGCACCTTCGTTCTCGCCGATATTTTTGACATTTCTCTCAAACCATGGCACCTGTGTAAAAAGTGAAAGAGGTTTTTCTTATTTGGCATGTTTTGGACAAAAACCTCTCTCAGTTTTTCCCAAAATCCATCTCTGACTGCTCTGAAACATCATTTGAGTGAAACTTGCCCTGATGTGTGAAACAAGGAATTTGGTCGAAATGAAGCGAAATGAAGGGGATAGGGGGCTTCTAAATTCTTGGGGAAATTTTTGGGAGTGGGGAGGGATGTTAGGAAGCAGGGGAAAGTGGAATCTCAGAGATTGAGTAAGGGGAAGGGGTCCAAAAGGGCAAATCACAGGCCAAACCTAGAAAATTGCCAGGTTGTAGCTAGAAACTAGGGTTTGTGCAAAAATGAGGATTTTGGGGAATCTGAGTGTTGGGAAGTGTATGATATGGTACTTTAAGGATAGGGAAAGGTGTATGAACATCAGGAAACAAGTTTTGCCATTGATTTGACCATCCAAGAGAAATTGGCTTCAAAACCCTAGGAGAGGGAAATGAACTTGCCAAGGCACAACTGAAGCATGAACAAGATGTAAAATGACTCATTAGACACTGACATGATAATTACAACCCTATGAATGATGATAGACTCAGCTGAATAGTGACATAGATTGGAATTTGGGCAACTTTAGAAGGAGTTAAAGCAAACCCTAGACCTAATGCCTAGTGACCAAATTTTGCTTGAAAACTTTTTGAAATGACAAAATTTGACGTTAACACTCTGAAACCACTTTGTAAGAGCATATTTGATCACTGGAGGAAGGATGGAAAGACTGACTCTAACACGCCGCGCCCATGATTATTTAACACTGCGTGGTAGCACCCAGTGTGTCGCGCTCCCTCTATGCGCCGCGCTCCTGTGTTTGTGCGCCACGCCTGTGACAACTCCTCCAAACTCACCTAAAACGCATGCGTGCTTCTAACAATCACTTTGCAATGTTTCTCTCTATCCTTGGTGTGAAAAATGACTTTTTTTCTTGTGGGAATATTATATAAAGACTTTGGAGTCATGGCTTTAATTTTTGTTTCTTCAAAACCCACTTTGATAATGTTTTATTTTGGCTCTTTTTCCTGATTTAATTCAACTCTGTATTTCACTTTTCCCTTTGATTTTTTAGCTAAAATGATGAAATTTTTGGCACTTTTTGTAGGGGTTGCATGACATGACATTTGGCCAAGGAAACCATGACTGCGCCTGAAGAGATAAACTGGAATTTTTTTTGAAAATTATCACAAATGACACACTGTTTGACTTTTCTTCAAAACAGAGTTTTGAAGAACAATCATAATCTCTCAACATGACGATGAAAATCTTTGAATCATAACTTTGTAAGGGCCTCCCTCTAGCCTGAATGGCTTTATTGGACACGGTTGAAGACCAAATTGACTAATCCCTAGACCAAATGATTGAAAATGACTCTTGTCCATTAAAGGATCAAACATTGACTGTCATGGACTTTAGTGAACATTGATGAAAGGACCTAAGCCAGTAGGTGCCAGACATGAGGGGAAATGACTAGCAAGATCTTTCCCGTCAGATTATGGCATGCCCCTAGTGGAATGCAGCTGAGTGGATGGAGCGAGACACCTAAAAATGAAATGCAGAAAGAGTTTTGATCTCTGACGGAGGACTGACAAGACCGACTCTAACATTGGCTCCAATGGGGGATGGTAGCTCCTTGGAGGTGCCAAGAATAGCATATCTCTGGAAGATCTAGACAGTGCCTTCGTCCATTGGGCTATGGAGTCATTATTTCGACAAACAACATAAGAATCTGACTCATTTATGAAACTAAAATGACCAAAAAATTGACTCAAATTTGATATTGAAATGACTTGAAGACTAACTTGGCAAACTATAACCAAACTGAAATAAAATGGTATTTACAGTGATAGTGGAAGCAGTGTCAATAACTCAGAAATGGTACCATTTGAGCAGCCGACCATTGATCGGCCCTCCTGGACAATCTTTTGTGTTCATTTTCTTCAGAAGAAAGGCATTCTGACCCCTATATGCTGCAATCTTGAAGGGACCTTTCCAAAGATTCTCGAACTTACCGTGCTTACCCTTTTCCTCATTCCTTGCATCCCACTTCAGCACCACATCATCCAATTGAAATTTGTCCACCTTTTCTTTTCTGTCATAAATTTTCTTAATCTTCTCCTGCAACTTGGATGTGTTCTGGAAGACTTCTTCTCTAGTCTGCTGCAAGTGGACCATTTGATTCAACCTTCTCTACATAGGATCTTCTTCTCTGCTGGCCTCCTGGAGGAGTTTGACTACCAGGGCTGCAAGAGAGGTAGGAAACACTGTATCAACTCCATAAACAAGCTCAAATGGGGACGTACCAATGGATTTCTTCTGACTGACCCGATATGCCCAAAGTGCATTGACCAACCTCTTATGCCAGCTCTTCTTGTTTATTTCCAGCGGCTTCTTGATGATGTTGACCAATGACCTATTAGAAGACTCCGCTAATCCATTGCCTTGCAGATGATAGGCAGTTGAGTGACCCAAAATGATGTGATATTTATGACAAAACTCTACCGTCCTTTTTGATTTGAAAGCTGCTGTGTTATCAGTGATTAGCTTATTTGGGCAACCAAAGCGAGACAAGATGTTATTTTCAAGGAATCAAATAATTACCACATCTGTAGCTTGTCTGGTGGGAATTTCTTCAATCCATTTCATGAAATAATCAGTTGCTATGAGGATCCACCTATGATGACTAGAAGAAGCGGGATGAATTTCACCAATGAAATCCAACCCCCATTGCTGAAAAGGTGTACTCACTTCAATGGGCTTAAGTGGTAAAGGCTGTAACTTTTGCCTTCCTTCAAAAATCTGACACTTATGACAGCTCTTGACCATCTTATATACATCAGCAAACAATGTCAGCCAATAGTATCCCGCTCTCAGGACTTTATTTGCTGTTGATTTCCAAAAAAGGTGACCACCACAGTCTCCTTCGTGGAAATCCTCCATGACCTTCTTTGCTTATTTTTCCACCAAACAATTTAACAGAACACCACCGGGATCTTTCCAATAAAGTGCAGAATTTAGAATGCAAAACTTGGCAGCCTTCAATTTGAGTGTTCTAGCTTTGTTTCTAGTCATGTCGGGCAGTGGTGACAAATTTTTAAGCACATATATGATAT
>APFE031341201.1:0-37957 GCA_000404065.3 Pinus taeda
CATTACATTTCAAATCCCAAAATCATACCAAAAACTTAGCTCCTCTACCCATAGAGCCTCACTCTATTTATACCTTTCTATGGCCCACGATCCATGGGTGAGCCGACTTAACTTACATTTCTTTACATTATTTTTTGGCGGACTACCCTTTTGACTTTGACTTATTACAAGTCACGCTTCTTGCATCTCACGGAATCTTTACCCTGCTCTTACCCAAAATTGCGGGCTTCGTGCCCCATACCTGTTGTGCATGGCTTCCGCTACCCAACATTTAGATTTCCCTCCCCATCTAGGAATTCATAATGTTATGAAAGTTAACAATTTATAGTGTTTTGAACC
This sequence comes from Pinus taeda, assembly GCA_000404065.3. Taxonomy (NCBI): domain Eukaryota; kingdom Viridiplantae; phylum Streptophyta; class Pinopsida; order Pinales; family Pinaceae; genus Pinus; species Pinus taeda. The sequence goes on from APFE031341201.1 coordinate 340, forward strand.
TCATCTCCTTGAAGAAGAGGTCATAGTGTAGCATTAGTGGACAATATACCAGAATTTCAACCTCATCTCCTCAAGGACTCCATTCTTGATTGTCAAACAACGAACAATCGCAAGTAACAATCCATCTCATACCTTGTAGGTCGGAAGGGACACACTCCATCTCAAGATAAATGGATATCTGTAGAGATATTGAAGAAGAATTTTCCACATTTGTTGATGGAAGTAGGGACACTTCTAGATTTAAGCAGGGAGAAATTGGACAATATCTATCTGACTTTGAGAGACAAAGAAGCATAATGTAGATGCAACTTCCAGCAACTGAGCTCGACAAGAAAAGTTGAAAGAGGAAAAAAAGAAGGAAAGTGACACTTCCATCCTTCGCTCATAGGATCATTGGATGTCTAAATGTAGTTTCTAAATTATGTTTGCCTTTTTATTCTTTTTAGAATATATTAGTTTTATAAATAATATCAAGTGAATAAAAGTGTATTCCGCCTTGGTTATAAGGGGTGATGGGTTCTTTTTAATAATAGGATTGCAGAGATTTTTCTGTTCCATCTTTGTTCTATCATTACTACGATGAAATCTATTCTTTGTAGTTTCTATATGTGTGTTTTTCAATATCAAATACAGATCACTGAAGGTTATGTTCATTATTTGAATTACCCAATCTCCCAATGACCCAATTTTCATCAAACCCTATTAATGCACAAATTCACATGATGAATGTTATATTTATTCCTTTAGACTTACCTTCGATTGTGATTATACTAATGCATTAGGGCTCAAGGGAGTATCATGTGATGATAACCTCACCCTGCTTTGGTCCTCATCCTCTCAAGTGCATTAAGGTTTATAAAATTATTGTCTTGCTCAAATACATTTGAAACCCTAGATTATCATGATAGAAGTACTATCCATGTTTAACATAATTCTAACCTCCAGGATGCAATCTCACAAGCATAAAAACACACTTGCACTATAATCAAATCATGTTAGGAAGTACATTGTACAACCACCAATTTCATGCATGTACTTAAGCGCAAGGTTGTTTGTGCATGAAATATTAGGTCTTCAAAATCTCTATTAAGTATATGACATATCACCATATCACCATTTTAAAAGGAAATTAGAAACATTTCCATCCTCGCTTACTTAGACCTTCTATTAGTGTACTTCTTTAATCTTGTGATCGCATTTCAATTGTTTTCAAATTATAGAACATTATCATTTAAAGCACCCTTAGACTAATTTACATTATAACATGGCATGCAGGTCAAGTCCATGTAGAATAGACCCAACAATGTCATCATCTCGAGCAAGAAACATTTGTTATGGAAAACATAATGTCTGGAAAGAATATATTTGTGAAATACAATAGCTAATTGTTTTAAGAACTTAATGATATATACATTACGCAGTGAAGATGTTTTATAAAGCCCACAATACAAGGCCTTTGCATAAATTAAATTTGCCTTAAAATGACACTTTTCAAAAAACATATATGACATAAATATATATATGTATAGGCAACAAATGGGAGCCATCGACATATACATCACCAAAGGCATTGAAAACTAATGAGAAATGGTGTGATGTGATGGCAAAGGGAAAGGAAATTGGGCGTATGCAAAAGAAATACTCTCATGAACCCTTTGGTGATAATCACCAAGAGCATGATAAGTCAAATGGCCAATGCATGTTACAACTGGCACGACTCTGCAAAGAAAGCATGGCACCTACTGATATATATAATGTGCGACAGAGACTTAACAAAGGAAACTATGCCCAATATGTTATCATGATAAAATATTGTTTTATGATTGGAAAGGTCATAAAACATGTGTAATTTCCTTGTAAGTGAAGGGGTTGATTCGGATTCTACAGTGGATGTGGTATTGGAGCAAAGTAGAGATGTTATTACCTTCACTCATTCTTTAATTAACCTTCTCATAAAACTGCTGGAAGTTGGGGAATAATGCTAGTCATGACATGTATGGGAATGAAAGATTATTTTTATTAAAATTGTATGATTTGTATAATTAAGGTCATTGCATAGGCTAGAAACAATGATAGACAATGTTGCCATAATGCAAGTGATTTGCTCCTTTGATATACATTAAATAATGTTGCATGGGTAAGGTAGTGTTGGGATCGTTTTATAAAGAACAAGTGATACGATAACAAGAATTATAAGGGACAATGCAAGTCCTCATGCTGAGAATGATATTTTGAATATGAGATGGAGGAAAATAGGTTTATGTTTTAGTACAATGTTTCATTGAGAGACCCAAGAAGCCATAGAACGCTATTTTATTCTTGTTCTCATTGGTTAAATTCCCTATAGAAAGTATTTTATCCCTAACTCTATCGATGGTGCCAACGCTTAAAATGAAGTAAGAAATGATAAAACTATTTATTAAGAATGTTTACCATGTATGCAACTTTTATAGTCATGTACAGTGATCAAGGAGTAGTTATGAAGAATTCGTTGTGGTTGTTTTAAACCGTCAATAATCAAAATATAATGGAAAGATCAAGGAGTAGTTATGAAGAATTCGTTGTGGTTGTTTTAAACTGTCGATAATCAAAATATAATGGAAAGAGACTGGTCTAAAATGGGGACCTAAAGGCTTCTTGTCATCCTTACAAGAACCTCTCCCATTCCAAAGCTTATATATTCCCAAGATATATGCTTATGATTAACCAAATGCGAAATTAATAATGCTTGAAATAGGTGTATGCTTGTGTTTGTTTTTAGACCGTTCAAGTGCTTATGTACATTTTCTTATGTTGATGTAAAACATACATAACAGTAAATAAAGCGGCAAATCAACAAACACATAATACAACAATATAATTAGGAGTTCACTCAAAACTCTTGGGCTACGTCTCCGTGAGCTCTACTCAACTCAACTAGGCTCTCTGGGATAATGGTAATCTTTATTTTACAAGTTCCACTCTCAACTCCATTGGTTTACAACTGAACCTATGGGTTTAGAATACCATCTTACCCCTGGCTATCCATACTCTGTAGACAGATCTAGGCTTCTCTGGACTTTGACTCCTTCAATCAGCGCTCTGAGCTATCTTGAGCTCTAGCCTACACCAACTCCCTCAGAATTTCTTATTGTCTCTGGAACACCTTATTCTATCTTCAGCACACTTCAAAAAATAGCAATAGCTTGATCATTTGATCTCTTTGTTGTTCTGCAACTTTATTACAGCCCATGGCTCTTAGAAGTCTACTTTGAGCTCTTTGGCTCTACGACTTTGGCTCTCTAGCTAACTGGCTCTTGCTCTCAGCTCTCTGGCTCATCTGGCTTTGGCTCTCTTATCTATCTGGCTCTATCCATTTGGCTTTGCCTCTGCTCGGCCCTCTGGCTCTAAAGCTCTCGGGATTTCTGGCTCTCAACTCTTGCAGTGAGCTTCTGGTTTCGCTTTACCTCCAAGCAACTCCCAGTTTTCAGTTTTCAGCTTTGTTATACAACAAAATGACCTCCTCATCAACTCAGAGGTGAAAGACATGATGACTGAAGCAAAGACCACAATTTCAGGCCTTGATTCCACACTAACGCTAGTTGCACACTGAAAACCTTCTTTATAAAGCTTGTTACCAAGCATAAGGGAGTGTTAGTGACCCCACTAACTCATGTTATTAGTGAAGGGGCAGCATTAGTGAAACTAAGGAAAGTTCAATGGGTCAAGCCAACGAATTGACTCACAAATATCTAGATATTTATCCCTAAATTTGCTCAAGAAAAGCAAGGAAACATCCAAAATCAAGATATTTGGAGGATTTCTAATCTAAGAAAAGAAGGCAAATGGGAAAGAGCTAAAAAGCAGAGCAAGTTCATTGCTTTTTCCCTAGTGAACTCTAGGAGGAGCTTGGCAACCTTAACTCAATTGCTATATAAGAAAAGTGAGGGTTATTGTGAAAGGGGTCAGAGCATTTAAAAGGATAGCCCACTAAGTTGTTGTGAACTGTCATACACTTGAAGAAGTGAGCTGAAAGAGAGAGAGAGAGAGAGAGAGAGAAGAAGAAGGGGCAAGGGAAGACTGATACAACGGATGGTTGTAATCACTCTTCCATTATTAATACAGAACTACAGTTGTGTTCCCTACTCCATAGTGTCGGTAACATTGTTCATTGAGTTGTTCATTTCGATACTTGTTTAGATGAGTGGTTTAGTTGTATGCAAATAGATGTTCATTGTGCATTCTTATATTAGTTTTCAACATTGTATGTTGTGATTGTGTTTTCCGTTCCTTTGTGCAGGAATTGATTTGGAGCCAGCTTTGAGGGAGTTCTTCTTGGTTGCATAGCGATCTCCAAACAAATCTACAAGGAGACCTGAGGTAATCCTCTTTCCATATTTTGTTAACTTATATTTGATAGATGAACATGTTTATAACTTGGTAGCTTCTACAGATAATCTTACAGTTTGTCAAAGGTCCCGAGAAGGCCTTTGAGGGTAGTTTTCATTCTCCATACATCATGCATTTTACCCCATAGCAGAATTGGTGACTCCACTTGGGGACTATACATCTAGTTCCCGATTTATACAGACTCTTCTCTGTTCTCTCTTCCTTCCAAGAGCTCCCTATTCTTCAGAAATCCTTTTTCTTATCCACCAAATATCTTGTTGCATCCTACTAGTATACATTCATCTTAGAAACTAATCTTGGAAACCCTTGTTGTGCAAGATTTCGCACACTAATGCAGGTTACCAGGCTACACAGAGCTTTATAAAGCACTATGCCTGAGTACAAGGAGCGTTAGTGACCCTACTAACTCTCTGTAACCACTATTACGGAGTGTTAGTCTCCCTTTGCCTTCATTTCCAATAGTATCTGTGGACCAAAAGGGATGGAAAATATTCTCATGGGCTGAAATAAGATCTGTAACTATATTATGTCAGAAAAATTGATGTCTTAGAAATTTATTTTTAGGAAAAAAAATTGTTTTTTCTCTCTTAAAAAAAAAAAATTCTGAAAGAAAGACTGATATTTTGTATTCATCCTTCTGTTTAAATATTTGTGAGTTGCTTCATTTTGGTTTTTACTAGTTGTTAGGAAATATTGGAAAATAATCTTTTGGTTATGCATGTGTTGAAAGACTATAGATGCACAAACAAAACTATAAATATGTGAAAAATATGAATATGTAGAATAAAGCTTGTTTGCATCAAATTGAAAAAGAAATTCAAAGCATTGTTTCTGCATGATTTATTGAGTCAAGAGTCTCACCATATTTCATACGTCAACACCCCTACCGAAGACAAATAATCAAGTACACATAAAATTTACATTAAAATCAATCAGTTACTCTTTTGAGAAAACCAACATTAGCTAGGCTAGGATCTTGGGATAAGCATGTGAGTGAACTACCAAAGGTTGAAAACCAAAACTTGTGTCATTAACAAGTGAAAAATTCCTTCTGCACTCATATTACCAGGACCACTCCACTAACAACGGAGCAAAATACGAGACAACATCAAACTGTAATTAAAGGTAGTCTGCCTTCTCTCACAAATCATTTGGGAATTCTGTGTACTGGGTGTCCCTTCGGGGATTTCAGAACTGAGTCGGGATCTCAGGTATCCTGCCCACACAACATCCTGTCTACAACTATATCCCCCCCAGTGATGTCTGTGATCTGAGGTATCTCTAGTGGCCAAAATTATAGGGACTTACACAAGGTGACTGGGACGTGCTGTCCTGGTACCTAACACAAACGGACCTACTTTGTCTTCAGTTTTTGGGAAGGTGCTCGTCTTCACAAGAGTACTTGGCCTCTCAATCTGAGGTTCAGGCAAAGCTCTAAAGTAATTGTAACTGTACATCTGACCATCCTTCTCTGTTATTCATTGAGATACTGGGTTTCATCTCCGGTGATCGATGCTTATCAGACAATGTATTTTCCCTCTGTTTGCTGATTGATAGACTTAGTGTATTTTTTATATTAGGTACTCGAGTGTTTTCATTTTGATACTTTAACAAACATCACAATAAAATTTATTGATAAACTTAACGGTCACCATGGCTACATCCGGGCCTCATTGTCAGTCTATACAATTGTTAGGACTTTGTCCACTCATTGTGGAGGATCCGCCGAGTTCCACTGAACCAGATTGCCCATCTACAGGGGATCAGTCTCCTAGATCTCACATAGGATCTATTTGGACTACCGATGATTCAAGTTTTCCAGAGGATTTCTTTACAGAACGATTTGTTCCTTCCTTTAACACTCCACTCACGAATCTGTTGGAACCTGTCTTGGCTCCTGTGGTACCTGTACTTCCTGCTTCGGTAGTTGGAACATTTCTCCCTATCCAGTTGACGATTAATGCGTTGTAGAACTTTAGGGACACTTTTGGTCCTTCACCACTCCCCCAGTCGACAGTCTCCACAACACCGGTAATGCCGAATCCTATTATCCCGTTTGTCCCAAGTACAACCACTCACACGAAACCCTCTATGACTGGAACCCAGCAAATGCCAGGTTCCACGCCTATGGTGCCACACTGCATACCTTCGCCAAGTGCCACATATAGTGCTCCTTATAGCACTCAATGCATCACTATGGGTGCAGTTCCCATTTACCAACAATATGGTCGGCCGCCAATGTACAGTTCAAACCCCCAGACTCATATACCTGGGGGGGTTCCCAATATGCACATGTCGGTAGGGAACGTAATAGTTCCCCCTCCGTTATCAGGCATGCATGATCAGTCACTAATTAACATGAGTGTGCCCTCTGTCAATCAAGACCAAATGGGCATTTCCATGTCAGGCAAGAATCCACAAGGGGTTCCCAACCAGTCCATGGGGGCACCCTACTCACACACTCAAATGAGTCAAGGGGGCACCGCTTATACTGGGGGAAATTTCATACCCCAGTATCAAAATCCTCATGGAAATACACTCTATAACACCATACCGCAAAGCAATTGTTACACCACGCAACCCATGTGCACTATGGGGAACCAAGCAATGGGAGAAGTGCAAAGCTCCTCAAGTCATCCGTCATCACCATGGTCTGAGTCAAGGGCACCTAACTCTCTGCCTTTCTTGGCAACGTTGGATATACCCAACTTATACAAGCTGACAAATGACCTCATCTACCACAACTTACAATGGCCATCGATCCCGCATAAAATACCAATTGACATCCCAAAGTACGATGGAAAACAAGGGGAGGATCCGGGCACCCACATCACCACCTACCATCTATGTTGTGTTTCAAACTCTATGGTGGATGATAGTGTCTGGTTACATATTTTTCCCTGCACCCTCACTAGAAATGCAGCGAAATGGTATATTGAGTTACCACGCATGTTAGTAAACACCTTTGACACTTTAGCGATGGAATTCCTAAAACACTTCCAGTTACCTATCCACTATGAGACTGGGACAGAGCTCCTCACTTCATTTCGTCAAGATACCGCCACCCACATCTCAAATAATATTCATGAAAGGAGACGTAGGTGGAGGTTAGTAAAAGCTCCCATCCCAGACTTTCTCTTAATGGACTAGTTATGTAGGTCCATACTTCCTCAAATCGCTAGAGATGTCACTCTAGGTGGTGCGGTCACAGAAGACCAATCCATACGTCGTGCCCATAACCTAGATCTGATATATTCACAGTATGACACTCTGTATGACATAATCCCCAATGCTCCTAGTAACCCCAATGCTTTTGCCACTCAGCACCCCGGAGTGCACGCCAACGAGATTGTTGGCATAACCTCTAGGGCCGCTGTAAAACAACTCAGTGGTTCCATTGCTAAGCTGGCAGTGGACCCCTCTACCAATACAATTGCTCTTCCTGCCACTGCGATAAACTCTATGTAGTCTACACAAAAATCTAGTGGCAAGAACAAGAAGAATAAGAAAAAGATTGCTCCTTCTGAAGAGCAGTCACCAAAGAAGCCGAACCCAAAATAGAAGGTCGTTGTGCTTACTGATGAGGAAAAGGATAAAACCACCAGATATCCATGCAAACTCTGTGTTGAAGACCACACGACTTGGAATTGTCTGTGGCTTCAGGAATGCACAGAATACCTTTCTAAAATGGATTCTGGTAAGGCCCCCGCTGTCCATAGAAATCCTTTTCCCACTCAACGGCAGCAAAAACTTATTTCCAACCAACCACCAGCCTCGCAAGGAGGCAATGATGGTTGGTAGCATCCTTCAGCCAGTGAAGGATCTTCTACCATTTTCACATTTGAAATGGTAGAACTTGCCACAAGAGCCAAATCTTATGGAGCTCCTGTCGCCCCTGCAGCAGAACCATCCTTAGGTCAAAACCCACCGCCGCCCAACAATTTACATATCGAACGGTCGGTTGAGGACTTTGTAATTCGACCCCAAAAAGGGGCACTTCGACGCACAACACATAATACATCTACATGTGTCTCCCAACACTACAACAATGTAAAGGATTTGGCGCAAGCGTTGTTGGCTATGTCGGACGCTCGAAGTATTACAAACATGCCCAATGCAATGGAAAGCTTTGCTTTCGGCTATTGGAGGTATTGACTCAATGGATTCCATGCTTGCTATTTTTGACATGGACAAGTGTAAACCTCCTCTTTCTTTCTAGATTGCATTTCAGGTGCATATAACTTCAAAAGGTATAGGTATACACAGAACTGTCATCGACGAAGGTGCTTCAACCTGTGTCATGTCGGCTTCATGTTGGCTCACCCTAGGTTCCCCAACCCTATCCCTGCCATTGAACTCCCTTAAAGCTTTAGATGGCCACATCTTTTCCCCAAAAGGCTACCTATCTAGTTTCTCCATCACTTTGAGTGGGAAAACCATAACAGTGGACGTAGAAGTCGTAGACAAAAAATTTGACTATAATCTCTTACTAGGTCGCAGTTAAACATATGCCATAACGGTCGTCGTATCTACTGTCTTTCGCATCATCCAATTCCCATTGGATGGAAAGGTAGTTACAGTAGATCAGTTGTCTTTCTGCACCCCTAATTATTCACCATTACCAAGTGGCTCTGTACCCCTAGTAGGAGGTGGAACTGACTCTTATGTCAGTTTAGGTACCGGTCTACTGAAGGCTTCTTCCCTCATGGGTTGTTTTCCTCTTCAGCCACCAAAGGTTTCACAGATGATCAATATGCTTTCATCTATTCCTCATGAACATACCGATCCATGGATCCTACCGACTCCTTCAGACATTGACACTTACGGAGAACAAATGCTGCTATCACCAACTAAATTGGCCTGCAAAGCCATTCAAATTGCATCCAAATCTCTAGTCACTTTGGTTTCGGCCAATAGTACCACTGCCCCTCCCATAACCGCTCCTTCTTTCGATCCACTCAATCAAGTCCTGCATATGGACGAAGTTATTACGGAGGTCACGAGTTTAGAAGAGCTACCTTGGGAGGATTCGCACCATCATGTTTCGATATCTGATTCGGACATGCTGCCTCTTCAAATTTTTCCATCTGACGCACATGAAATCGTTTCCTCACCATATCCAACTATCCAACCTTTGGACTCGGAAGGAAACAGGGGCAATATTTCAAAAACATTGTTCCTCGATATTTCTGTCACGACAAGCATCGTGGAAAACATACAGATTGGAGCCAATTGCAATCCTGAGGAAATTGTGAGCTTCACCTACCTATTTAGGAACTTCACGATGTTTTTCCTTGGTCTTATGAGGAAATGCATGGCATAGACCCTTCTATTTTCAAGCATCAGATCAAGGAAGGTCGAGCATTCTTTTTATGGTATTTTTCTTGCTCGTTAATCAGAAAAAACCTAGAGTCTCCTTCTCTAGGCTCGTTAAACTACCATGAAGAAGATCAAGCGTTCTTTTTGTGTTATTTTTCTTGCTCATTAATGTCAGACCAGGTAGTAACTCCTCAAAACAAATCAATTTGTTTTATTCCTTTAGGTTGGTCTTTATTATATACATGAGGGAGACTGTTCACTTCATCTCCCGATGACTGTTCATATCTCTTATTATTTATTTACATTGATTATATTTATTCACCCAATCCTAATGATTAGGTGTCAACATTCCCCCCCTTAATCTGAAGGGATGTTGGTGAGTCCAAGCATCATTCTAAATTGTTCAAGCTTTTCTCTTCCAAGTGCTTTGGTGAAGATGTCGGAAATTTGCTCATTAGTGGAACAATGACGGAGATGGATTGTTTTGGCCTCAGCATGATGTTGAATCAGATGATATTTGGTATTGATGTGCTTCGTTCGATCATGGAACTTTGGATTCTTGAAAAACTTTATTGCAGAGGTATTGTCAATCATGAGTGGAGTTGATTGTAATTGTTTTACCTACAAATATTCAAGAATTTTCCTGAGCCACACAATTTCTTTTGTTGCTTCAGCTACTACCACGTGTTCTGCTTCTGTTGTGGAATCTGCTGGAACTGATTGTTTGCATGACCTCCAAGAGATAGCTCTTGATCCAAGACTCATAGCATATCCTGAAGTAGATACCCCAATTTCTTTGTCTCCATCGAAGTCTGAATCAGAGTATCCAATCAAACTAAAGTCGTCCACCTGTGTATACTTGATTCCAAAGTCTTGAGTTCCTTTCAAGTATCTTATAACTCTTTTTGTAGTAGACCAATGTCCCTCACAAGGCTTTTGTATAAACCTGGAGAGGATTCCAACAACAAACGAAATGTCTGCTCTGGTAGTAGTTAGGTAGTTGAGACTTCCTACAAGCTGTCTATACTTTGTTGCATCCTCAAATTCTTTTCCTTCAATAGATGTGAGCTTTAATTTTTGTTCCATTCGAGTAGTAAGAGGATTGCATTATGTCATGCCAAACCTGTTCAACAGATCTCCAATGTATTTCTTTTGAGAAATAAATATGGACTTTGGATGTTGGGTTACTTCAATACAAAGATAGTAATGAACATAGCCCAAATCAGTAATTTCAAAACTTTTCCCCAATTCCTTCTCTATGGATGTAATGTAGCTTTCATTGTTCCCTGTCATCAAAATATCATCTACATATACCACAAGATATACAATTGTTTTGCCAACTTTCTTGACAAATAAAGTTGCATCATCAAGATCATAATGTTTGAAATTGAGTTTCAGAAGATGCTCACTTAGTTTTTCATACCAGGCTCGCGGTGCTTGTTTGAGGCCATAAAAAGACTTCACAAGTTTGCATACTTTATGTTCATGTCCTTTCACAGTAAATCCTTCAGGCTGGGACATAAAAACAATCTCTTTTAGATCTCCATTCAAGAAAGAGGTTTTTACATCCATTTGATGGACTTTCCAACCATTCTGAGTTGCTAGGGCAAAGAGTGTTTGGATGGTAGCTCATTTTGCTATGGGGGCAAATGTCACCTCATAATCGACCCCTTCCTTCTGTGTAAAACCTTTTGCCACAAGCCTAGCTTTGTGCTTGTCAAGTGAGCCATCAACGTTATACTTGTTCTTGTGGAGCGCAGGGTGTGAGCCAATTTGGGTGTTGGTTGGCGGCTAAGTGAGGTCAACAGCTTCGAAGAGTGTCAGTGTTCTTTATTGTGGGCGGGCATGATACTCCTTTTGCATCGCTTCTTTCCATTCATCATGAGAAGCAGCTTCTTTGAAGGAAGTTGGTTCAAAATCTGTAGACAAATTTAATTCACAATCATAAGAAACATCCATATCAACAGATGAATTAGAGTCATCTACATCACCTCCATTTTTCCGGTTTGAATTTCTAGTTCTTGTCTTTCCAACCTCATTAGGATGAAAATTTTCAAGTGCCTTTGTTAGCCACTTTGGGGGACCTTTCTCAGGTGGTCCAGGCTGCTTTGTTGATTGAGTTGGGACTGAATCAAGATTGAGTCTCCCAATTCTATCAATCACATCACTTAAAGCATCATCCATTGTTAGAGTTTCATGTGGGGGAGAGAGTTCTTCATAAGAAGATTCCACATGTTGATTTAGAATAGGAATTCCCCCTTCAAGATGTGGAATATGATTATCAATTTTTTGAATTGATTTTGCATCTACGAATCTATCCAAGCGATCAAGTTTCCGCTCAACATCATTGTCAGTTTTGGATGATTCAAGAAAAATTACATCTCTAGATACAACAAACTTTTATTGACTTCATCATAGAGATGGTATGCTTTGGAGGTGTTTGAATACCCTAGGAAGATACACTTACGACTTCTTGCACCAAGTTTGTTTCTATGTACCTTTGGTATCAAGGCATAACAGGTGGAACCAAAAATCCTGAGATGTTTGACCGAAGGAACATGTCCATACCATAATTCATAAGGAGTCTTGTTTCTTATAGCACTAGATGGACATCTATTCTTTATATATGCAGCACATAGAACAGCATCAGCCCAAAACATTATCTTTACATTTTTGAAAAAAAGCATGGATCGTACCATATTTAAGATTGTTCTGTTCATTCTTTCAGCTACACCATTCTGTTGGGGATTATAAGGTATAGTTGTTTGATGTTTGATCCCATGTTGGCGAAGATATTTTTCAAATTCATTTGATGTGTATTCTTTTCCATTATTAGTGCGAATAGACCCAATATGAGATTGTGCATCATTTTCAATCCATTTATGAAAGTTCTTGAATGTTTGGAAAGCATCAGATTTTTTCTTCAATAAATAAACCCAACACATTCTGGTGTAGTCATCAATAAATTTCATGATATATTTATTTCCATTTGTAGAAGGAACAGGCATTGGACCACATAAATCTGAATGAATGAGTTCAAGTTTTCTATGTGCTCTTGAATGTGAGTCATGAAATGACTGTTTGCTATGCTTTCCTAGAATGCAAGCATCACATTGCTTAAGTTTTCTAGGAATTGTAGGCAAAACAGCAACACCATTTTTCTTCAATAAATGGAGATTGTCATAGTTTAAATGTCCAAATCTAGCATGCCATAATAAACTTGATGGAAGTGTACCTTCTTCATGATGAGAAATATATGAGAAATGTTGTGCATGAGTAGATGTTCCTTGCAGTTTGAAAAGTCTTTCTTCTTCTATTCCCTCATGACAAGTGAGTGATCAGATGCTTTTCTTACCTCAAGCTTGCCATCAAACCTATGAATGTAGTGACCTTGCTGGCGGATGTGGACCAAGGACAGCAAGTTTCTCTTGAGCTGTGGGAGATATAGAACATGATCAGAAGAAAGTCTGGAAGACCAGGCAATTTAACCCTGATTGTACCAAGCCCTGATGGCTTGATTTTTTATTGGTCTGCAAAGTATATTTCTCCATCAACATTTTCAATAAATTCTTCAAAAAAATATTTTCTATGATTCACGTGGCCAGTTTCTCTTGAATCAAGCAACCAATCATTTTTCCAAGAAGCAAGTGAAGCATTAAATAAATCTTCATTTACTCCAATATTACATTGTGCCACAACATAGTGAGCGGATTCATGTGCTTTACCTTTGTCTAATCATCAATTTTACCTTTCTATTCGTTTCTTTGCTGCTCAATTTTGTCCCATGGTAACTTGCATGTAGAGGCATCATGTGATCCATTTCTTTTGCAGCGTATGCAGTGCAAATTTGCCTTTTCTCCTTGAGAGTGTCTTCCCCCCTTCCTCTGAAATATCTTCCTCTTCCTCTTCGACCACCTCTTCCTCTTGAAGAATCTTGAGCAAGATGTTTTTCTTTATGAGCAAGGCACACAGCCTCTTCAAAAGATTCAGGGGTTGCCTTCTTCCCAAAGTCTTTCTCTCTTTCAGCAATTTTTTTCACAAGAGAGTCAAAGGTAATGTCTTTAAGATTTCCATTTGCTTGCAATGACTCAAGATAATTGAAGCAGGATAAATTGCCTTGAGAAAAGCGATAAGAGGAATATCCAAATCAATTTTAGTGGCTTGGATATCATGCATTATAGAATTTATTTCGAATGCAAGAGCAAGAGGATCATTATTTTTCAATTCAAGAATGAAGAGTTTAATCATGAGTTGAACAACTTCAAGTGCAGAATGTGAGTCATAGAGTTCTTTCAGCTTTTGTAAGGCTTTGTAAGCAGTTGAAAATGGCGTAATATGGCGACTCACCTCTTCACTTACAGATGTTGCAATTAATGCATAGGCTTTGTTGTTTTTGTTTTCCCAAATGGCAAGCTCTTTGTCTAATGTAGGTTGTTATGGATGTTTGTCTCCATCTCCAATGCGCACTCCTTTCCACAACTCATTGAAAATGAGGGTGTGTTTTATCATCTGGGACCACTCACGATAGTTCTCTTTGCTAGTGAGAACTATTCCCACAATGAATATGATTGAATGCATGATGTAACAAAAACTTCTGCTGCAAAATTTTATTCTGATATGACTGGACAGCAAACTCAACTGCATAGCAAATGTCAATACCCAAGACTATAAATACACCAAGACTGTGTATTAAGGTAGCGTAAATACAATAGATTTCATACGTTCTTGAAAAACCAAAGCATATAATTTAAATGGGCTCTTCCCAATTATTCAATGCTAACGCAAATATGGAGAGCATCATTTTTGGTTTTTTTTTTAAATAGGTTTCCAACACATAATATAAAGCACCACAATCATATTGCAGCACCTCACCATATATATCAACCTTTTTTGGTTATACGCACTATTTAAAATATATATCGGCTCCTCTTTTTTTTTAATTTGTTGATCACCCAATGCATCCCTTCAAAAAAATTTCAACGCACAGCGACAACATGTCTACGGCAGAGTTCGATTTCAACCATTCGATTTTAAAACATGCACAAAATTCAATGCACATATTTCATATCATATGGCCTTTGAAAAATGGCTCAACTCACATAGGACAGCATTGAACTTTCCACGCTTTGCAGTAAGGTTACAGTCTTCAAAAAAATGAGGATTACACATACTAGATAGTGATATTATCCTTCAGTGAAGCAACAGATTACATAGGCAGCAGTATAGTTCTCTAGCACAGCAACAGATTACACGGACAACCTCCAGTGCACAAACCTTCAATGAGAATCATTCATTGGATGACCTTTAACAGAGTCTATGACATATGTGATTTAACTTGTAAACAAATCCAATACAAAGGATTCAATACAATGCACCAGAACTGTATGCATTCAACAGATACCATTGTATGGAATCCTTTGTATTCCTTGTGTAGAGTATAGAGAGACTACACATAAAGTATGATTCCATGCATGCAGAGCGACACTCCAGTTTTTGCAGAGGAACAAAGGACAAAGCAGGGAGCAGAAAAATAACAGTTGTTACAAGGATAAAATGGAGGCCAGCAGGGTTCCAACCATTCAGTGCACCCGTTCAATGCTCCATAATATTTCACGGAGATATGGAGGCCAGCAGCATGGAGAGAGCAGTGTATGTACTATGGCCAGCAGCGTGGAGAGAGAAGTGAAGAAGAATGCAAGACAAACTGACAAATTTCTGAAGAAATAACAGAATGGAGTTACAATGGCAAGGAGCAATGCCAAAAATGGAGTTGGCTCTGATACCATGTCAGACCAAACAGTAACTCCTCAAAAAAAATCAATTCGTTTTATTCCTTTAGATTGGTCTTTATTATATACATGAGGGAGACTGTTCACTTCATCTCCCGATGACTATTCATATCTCTTATTATTTATTTACATTGATTATATTTATTCACCCAATCCTAATGATTAGGTGTCAATAATGAAACTGAAAAACCTCAAGTCTCCTTCTTTGGGCTCGTTAAACTACTACAAAGATGAATAGAGAACTTTTTGAGATATTTTATTGCTCTTTAAAAAATATAAACATCTCTGAGTTTTTATCGTTGAGCTCGTTAAATCTATGCGATGATAGTTAGAGCACTTTTTGTGATATTTTATTGCTCTTTAAAAAATAAAAACATCTCCTATTTTTTTCATCGTTGCACTCGTTAAATCCATACAATGATGCTCTAAGCAACTCTTTTTTGATCTTTTTCCAGCTCATAAACTGAAAAAGACCAAAAGAGCATTTCTTTTTAGGCACTTTTTTCTCACTCTTTAAACTAAAAAAATCCCGAGCTTAATCTTTCTGCTTGTTAAACTTGATGAATATGACCCGAGCATTCTTTCAGGTACTTTTCTTGCTCGTTAAACCGAAAAATCCTCATTTTTTGTTACTAGACTCGTTAAAAACATACGACAACAGCGAGAGCACTTTCTTTTTTGGGACCGTTTCTCGCTCTTAAATCAAAAAATCCCTGAGTTTTTCCCCTCCTTCGAGCTCGTAAAACTATGAAAAAAGGATGAGCCGTTCTTTTCCCTATTTTTCTCGCTCACTATATTGAAAAAGATACCCTGAGTTTTTTTCATTTGACTCATTAAAAATTTTGATGAAGGTATTGAGTTTGTCATCACGTGACTCATTAAAAATTCACGATGAAAAATAAGTTTAGTCCGCCGCCTCGTACTTGTAACAAAATGAGGTCGACATCTATTGAAAATAAGTTTCTCTTTATCCGGGGTCAATAGATTAACTTACGGAAAAGTAACTGATCTGGGTATACTATTAACCTTTTGTCGCACCCAGTTAACAACTATGACAAAGGGACCACCATGGAGTCTCTCTTTACGATCTTTTCAGACTCTCTAAATATGAAAAGACCACTGAGTTTTCTAGTTTGGACTCTTTAAATTACACAGATAAGATATAGAGTCGTTCTTTTTACAATACTTTTCAGACTCTTAAAACATGAAAAAATCGACGAGTTTTCCTGTCTAGACTCATTAAACTAATCAGATAGGGCAAAGAGTCATTCTTTTTGCGATCCTTTTTAGACTCTTTAAAAATGAAAATATCGATGAGTTTACCCGTCTAGACTCATTAAATTAATCAGATGGGGAAAGTGGACAGTACAACTATATTCCGTATTAGAAAGCATGGTTTGGCAGCAATTGTTCCCTTGAACATGGCACTCCCTCAGATAAACCTTCCTTTTGATGGTCTCCCAATATGAACCCTACCATTCTATGAGTTTTAGCCTAGATACCCTGATGTAATTGCATCTTTGTATCCTAAACACTCTGTAGTGTTCATGAGTCTAGTGTTGTCTGGTTAAAACCGTTGTTGTGCCTTTTATTATTCAAGGGTTACCCATTTGTTTCCTCCATCAACTGGTCAAACATATCCTTTCATCATGCCCTCCTTTGTTTAGACCCAAATGCTCAAAAGGCTCAAAAAACAAAAGCATTCTTGTCTCGTTTCGTGTCGATTGATGTAGGTCACATCATTGCCTACCTTTCGACAGGTTTCTTCCTATCGACTTCAACACTCTATCTAGGAAGATAACCCAGAAACACATTCAGTGCCTTGGTACTTGCAGACATTAGTGGCAAGTTACCTTGTGTTTGATCAGGCATTCTCATTATTGGCTCCTAGTTAAGCGATTTTACAAGTGTTCGACGACAAAGAAATCTTTCATATTCGCTAGTTTGTACTGTGCATCTTGGAGACCATCACCATTATTGGTGGCCTTCCTCGCATCTGTTAACGGTCTCCATTATGACTGGTAATCAGATGATTTCATGCATGTTCGACTTCAACACATATTTTTCACATGTATTGATCTATGTTGTTCGGTGAAACAGAAATCAAGACCTTGGGAAGAGGCTTGCATCATTCAACCTTGTTTCCTCTCCCAAGTTGTGTATATTGTTTTTTGGAGACAGCTATTTTAGAATGATTCTATTATGACACTGGATCTGCATTGTGCTTATCGGTGGCTAGCCTTGTTATATCTCTTTGGAGAAAATTACTCTGACATAGCTAATGAGCACGGGAATGCCCGACTCAAGACATGATTTTAGCAGTTTTATATATATGTGTTGTATCAGGTTTTCCTTGCCTCCCGAAGCTTCTCTCTCTCTACAAATTTTGACAGGAAAAATTGCAGTTTTAGTAAAGTATTTTGGCCATCTTCTCTACCTCTAATCTCATACTTTAGGGGGCATATTTTATGCAACAAAACGACCTCCTCATCAACTCAGAGATGAAAGACATGATGAATGAAGCAAAGACCACAATTGTAGGCCTTGATTCCACACTAATGTTGGTTACACACTGAAAACTTACTTTATAAAGCTTGTTACCAAGCCTAAGGGAGTGTTAGTGACCCCACTAACTCCTGTTATTAGTGAAGGGGTAGCATTAGTGAAACTAAGGGAAGTTCAATGGGTCAAGCCAACAAATTGACTCACAAATATCTAGATATTTATCCATAAATTTGCTCAAGAAAAGCAAGGAAAAATCCAAAATCAAGATATTTGGAGGATTTTTAATCTAAGAAAAGAAGGCAAATGGGAAAGAGCTGAAAAGCAGAGCAAGTTCATCGCTTTTTCCCTAGTGAACTCTATGAGGAGCTTGGCAACCCTAACTCAATTGCTATATAAGAAAAGTGAGGGTTATTGTGAAAGGGGTCAGAGCATTTGAAAGGATAGCCCACTAAGCTGTTGTGAACTGTCATATACTTGAAGAAGTGAGCTGAAAGAGAGAGAGAGAGAGAGAGAAGAAGGGGCAATAAAAGATTGATACAACGGATGGTTGTAATCACTCTTCCATTATTAATACAAAAATGTAGTTGTGTTCCCTACTCCATAGTGTCGATAACATTGTTCATTGAGTTGTTCATTTTGATACTTTTTTAGATGAGTGGTTTAGTTGTATCCAAATAGATGTTCATTGTGCATTCTTATATTATTTTTCAAGATTGTATGTTGTGATTGTGTTTGCCTTTCCTTTGTGCAGGAATTGACTTGGAGCCGACTTTGAGGGAGTTATTCTTGGCTACATAGCGATCTCCAAACAAATCTACAAGGAAACTTGAGGTAATCCTCTTTCCATACTTTGTTAACTTATATTTGATAGATGAACATGTGTATAACTTGGTAGCTTCTGCAAATAATATTACAGTCTATTGAAGGTCCCGAGAAGGCCTTTGAGGGTAGTTTTCATTCTCCATACACCGTGCATTTTACCCCATAGCAAGCTCTCTCTGTCAATTGTGCTCTCTGGCTTTTGAAAGGCATCCTTTGAATCTGCGGCTTCCAGAGTCGTTCCTTTGTCCCTTCAATCAGGAGGAATCATTCTTTTTCCCGGCTCTACCTCTTCAAAACACATTCCTGTTATAGAAATTCCCACCTGCAGTGTTTCACAAGGAATGATGATTGTTTCCAATGGAAAATGAATCGGCGGCCTCTTTCCAAATGAAATCCATGAAATAACGCATTTCTGGCTCGTAATAGAAATACATAGGAAAAACACTACCAGGCGCAAAATCCGGACTTCAAACAATATAGGATCGCGCTTAAAATCCTATCAGGTCTGCCATTCCATCGCAAATCGCAATCGCATGGCATATTGGCCAAAAACACCAATACACGGGAAATACACAGAAATCCCGAATTTTTGGATTTCAAAACTTATGAAATCACGCTAATAATCCCCATCAGGTCCATGGTTTATCGGCATATCACATGTCAATGGCCCTTGTATCGGGGATCGTCGATCGCCAATTGCCAATATAGGCGTATCTCTATCAGCCCTGTCGCTATATCGCACATCACAATTGCAATGGCCCCAGGGGTCTTCCCTTTGATCATGTTGATCGTCGATCCACCTATCGCTCCGATCAGATCCTGACTATTGATCTGACTCTTCGATCTGACATATGACATCGCACGTCGCATATCGTTATCACATTTGTAACGGCCCAGGGGTTCTTTCCATTGACTATGGATTGTGTTGACCCGATATATATATGTCGCCGATCACCGACGTCGATGCATCGCATATCGCAATCACTCCACCTGGGATCCTGATATTTCATGTGGGCCTATCTCTGATGCGATAAGTTGGAGGTCGCAATCGGGGTTCCTTCTGCTTTTGGCCTAAGTCCTTCCCTTTGGCCTTTTGCGATTTGACTTCTTCAATGAGCCTTTTAGGCCATTTTTATAAGGAATGCCTCCTTTTCTAAGGATAAGGGGAAATCTTCTTTCTGTAATAACTTCTGCATCCGAAGTCCATTTCAGCCCATTCAAGTTGCAGTAAATTCAGAATGAAAATATCTATGTAATGGGACTATTTCCAATAGCATAATTTGACTTTCATTATCCTCTGTGAGGAACACTTTAGACTTAGAAGTCTATTCTAGATCCATTTTGGATCACACCTTCCCACTAAAAGAACTTGTGGTCTCTAAAACACTGATATACTGATCTGAACAGTAAATGAGAGTAACAGCACCCTTTTCTTTCAGCCTCCATACACTTGCCTTGCATAGTGCCTCTAAACCAAATCCTTTGACCACTCTCCTTCCTGGATGTGTTGGTCCTCTTGGGAAGAACTGTTTTCCTCCTTGACTTCATGCAAAACTCTTGCTGAGAAGGTTACAGAAGGTAGTTTGAACTTCTCTTCCTTGATCATTGATCTAAGGTGGCTCAAGAAAATGTGAAGTTACATATTCTTCACAAAAACTTTCATTTGTACCTGTTTGACATGCTGTCAACAACAACAGAAATACAGACAACAAGTGGATGGCCTAAACTCTTGCTTCAACAAAAAAAATAGATTTCACATCTTGTGAACACCTCCATGTCTTTACATCTGCATACAAATGAGGGACTAGATAACAAGCCCACAAAACATGCCTTTAAAACAAATGACCCTTCAAGTCAAGCATGTAGGATTCTTTTCAAAAGATGAAACACTTCATCATTATCTCTATCATGGAGACCAAATCAATTGTTCTCAAGTCAATATTACATGCATGTTTAAAACAAAGTAATCAACCCTTCAAGTTAATTACACATACATGTTCAAATACAAGGAAATCATCAACATCCCTGTGTTCATGCACATCATTCTCATGCATGCATTTCATCCTTCAACTTTCACTTAAGCACACTATACTTTCGAAGCTAAAATGAACATAATGTTGCAGCAACAAAGTGAGTCTCCTACTCAACTTTTTCCATTCACCTTCTTGGTAAAACCCTGCAACTTGCATTCCATTAACAAAGAAATGGAAATAGATGCATTACATAAATAGACATGCAATCTTAATTGGATAAGAACTCTAACAATTTCTTACCAATCCATTTCAAAGGTCCTTCCTTTTCCTGCACATCGGCATCATCATATGAATCATCTTGAAACACATCATTTATGGAATCTTTCTTTCCATTCCTATCGTTCTCTCTTTCCACCTTCTTCAAGTTTTGTGGAAGCATTGTTGGATTCAGAGTCCAACATGTTGCGGAAAAATGTCCTTGCTTATGGCAATAAGTGCAACACATGTGCATCCTCTTGACAGCATGATTTTCCTTGTCCAATGGACCTTTGGCTTCTTGCTTCTTTTCCTTCAAAAGTTTCCTGTAGGTGACCATTCGCTTCCAACATCTAGAAACATCTTGGTTAACAAAACCACAAAAGGAACATGCAATTCTTTTCCCATACTTATATGGAAATTTATCATGCTTTACATAATCAAAAGGAACATGATTAGAACCAAATTTATACCTTTCTCTTTCACCTTTATTTCCTTCATGAGGAGGTGAATTGAATGAAGAAGTGGCTCCCCTTAGAACACCATCAATCTCTTCAAGTATTTTAGAGTTTCCACAACTCTCCAGTTCAAATGTATGCTGATGCACGCCTTCTTTCTACAAGGTATGCTTCACACCATTGCATTCCCCAAGAATACAATCTTCATACTCTTGAGGTAGAAGACCTGGAATGAAACTCCTTAGAACTGTTTCAATGGCCTTCATGGTAGCTTTGGAACTTTCTTCATAAGACTGTCCATAGCCAAGACCCAAATACTTAGGCCTTTCCTCAACCATTATTGGCTCAAAAATACCCTATGCATGTTTACCCAAGCCTTTTCCTTCGTAGCCCATCTTGGACATTAACTTGGAACCTATGCCTCTGGTATGTTTTTCAGAAGAATCAATATAAGCATTCTTAGAAGAATTTGAAGACAAACAGGAATTGTTTACCTCTTCTTCAAGTTGATACTTGGCTAAGGCTTATTTGGCAGCAAAGAGTTGTGTCTCCAACTCATGCATCCTTTTTAGGTTCATATTTGCAATATGAAGTTGCCTCTCCATTTCCCGCAATTTTTCAAAAAGCAACTGCTTCTCTTCCTCCACAGAATTCAACTGCTCTCTAAGTATGTTGCTCTTCCTTCCATTCTCATACATTTCTCTCACCTTTTCCATCATGATGAACAAGTCTTGCTTCATGTCTTCATCAAAGAATCTTGTGAAGAAAGAATATTTTGAGGACCCACTTGTAGAAGTTGTCATTATGCCAATGAACAAAAGAACTTCAAACAAGACTAACAAAGAGCTTATTCAAGCAACCTGTTTCAACAAACCTCTTGTGCTTCAAGGATTTCTTTGAGGTCCTTTAGGATAAGAAGAATGCCTTCAACCCTTCTTCCTTCTTGTCCTCTCCTAGACTTAGCTAACAACAGATTTCCCTGAACCTTTGCAAACTCAAACAACGGGCAGCTTACAAACAATCAAACAGCTAAGTTCTTTATACTGTTTGAACACCTTTCAAGTCAAACAAGCATATATATTGCTCTATCAATCACGCATCCTACTCTAATACCACCTATTGAATGATGCAACCTGCTCTGGTATAACTTAGCTTTGATATCACCTTCTTTGAAGGTGGGGTTAACCAACCTTTGGCTCTAATACCACTTGATCTGAAATGGGGACCTAAAGGCTTCTTGTCATGCTTAAAAGAACCTCTCCCACTACAAAGCTTATATATTCCCAAGATCTATGCTTATGATTAACCAATTGTGGAATTAATAATGCTTGAAATAGGTTTATGCTTGTGTTTGTTTTTAGACTGTTCAAGTGCTTATGTACATTTTCTTATGCTAATGTAAAACATACATAACAGTAAATAAAGTAGAAAATCAGCAAACACATAAGACAACAATATAATTAGGAGTTCACCCAAAACTCTTGGGCTACGTATTCGTGAGCTCCAGTAAACTCAACTAGGCTCTCTAGGATTATGGTAATCTTTATTTTACAAGTTCCACACTCAACTCCATTGGTTTACAACTGAACCTATGGGTTTAGAATACCATCTTACCCCTGGTTGTCCATACTCTATAGACAAATCTAGGCTTCTCTGGACTTTGACTCCTTCAATCAGTGCTCTGAGCTATCTTGAGCTCTAGCCTGCACGAACTCCCTCATAATTTTGTATTGTCTTTGGAACACCTTCTTCTATCTTCGTCACACTTCAAACAACAACAATAACTTGATCATTTGATATCTTTTCTATTCTGCAACTTCATTACAGCCCATGTGTTTTCGGGAAAACTAGTGTCTTTTCGATCTGCTAGCCCTCTAGGATTGGTAGTTATCCTAGAAACAAACAATCAAAGAAATTTGGAATTTCCTCTGTGTATGATAGATAAGGGAGAGGTGAAGGAACCAACCTGGATCTTCTGCTTGACTCCTTGCTTGAATTCTCTCCCCTTCGACAGAGCTTGCAACTCCTTTCCTACTTATCCCGCTTAGAGAATACCTGTAGAGACAAAGTAACAAACACCATCAAAGCATCTCAATATATTATATCATAAGCATTGCAGAATCAGAAATACAATGAACATACAATGGAATTCACAAATAACAACATTCACAAATACACGATTATATGGAGGAAAAATCAAAGAACTTTATTAAAATAGAAGAGAGAATTACAACCCAGCTGTCTAATCCAGCATCATCCTCCCAGCGTCAAAGCCCTCTTCACCTCATGAAAAACAAGATCACCCAACAATATAATGTTCCTTCTCAAAGACAAACTATCAGCACTTCCTTACAAATTACAAAATTCCAGCCTCCCAAATCTCTCAGATGAGGGATCCATTTATAGATGTCTACAAGGGTGTGAGTCATCTCGAGGTTTTTGATTAGTGTCATTCCACTTGTTGTTCTTGGTTCCACTTGGAGATTTCTTGGATCTCTTACTCATCCCTAGGAAAATTCAGAGAGGCAAGTGTCATAGGAGAAGTTTCTATATGATTCCATGAGCATCCACTTAGAACACTGTCTCAGACATTTGTTCATTCTCGCTCATCACACCCTATAGAAGGCCTCTTCAGTAAGCATCACACCTAGCTAGTGTAGGAGCCAGTATGCATCGTACCCTGACAATGGAGCAGTCAGTATGGTCCAGTTTTGGCCAGTTCTGAGTGGTTTTTCAGGTGGAACTTCTGGGGAATGATGTAATCAGTTGACCATGATCCTTTAAGATATGAAACAACATTTTTAGAGGTTAAAGAGCCCTTGGTTTATCGACATATAAGATTGGGATTGCAATGCCCAAATATGTCTATAATAGTTGCCCCCTAAAGCATGAAGTCCTAAATCTTTTAATGTCGGGTGAAATGCTTTATCATGAGGATCTGAGGTATTCGATCTAGAAGGTGACCTGTATAAGATACAATACAATACATCATCACAATATAATTTTCCATGATCTAACTGAGGCAGGTATTCCCATGCTCAACTTTATAAGTTCATTTTCATGTACATAGAACAAATAATCGTCTGCAGTTGCAGACTAGTGATTCTTTATATGTAGAGTCATCATCCCTTAACTTGGATGATCATCTGTGCATCTTCTGTGTACATTTGATGTCTTTATATTCCTGAATATATCGCAGCCCGGATGGATGAAACTAGATCTGGGGTCTTCAAACTCGTTCAATCTTCGCCCAATGTACAAGTCAATCCATGTGAAAAGATGTCTTGAAGTTGAACATGGATAGACATCGCCTCATTACCAGCCAATAATGTAAGTTGTTAACAGACGTGAGAGGAATCATCGATGATGATAATGACCCTCAAGGTACTATAGTACAATTCACATGGTGTGAATATATGATCCGATGTCGAACACCACGCAAAATCTTTCGGTTGAAAGCCATTGATGTAAACATGTCGCTAGAAGGCAGAAACTTGCCATTGAGGCATGCAAGCTTCAAAGTACTGAAAGGGTTGTTTCTAATTCAACTTCTTGGATAATGAGCTGATGTCGAAAAGAAGTGACCCGTCGTAGGAGGGCCTTAATGTATCCCACATCAACGACACGAAATGAAGCAAATAATTTTTTGGAGGTGAAAAACGATCCGACGATACAAGGTTTAGGAATGGCGGTCATGAAAAATGGAGGGTGAAGGTATTGCAGTGGATGAGACATTAACTAGATGGTGAATTCTCTGAATGACTTCTCTTGAACATATCGGCGACATTGAGATGGATTGGTAGCATTAACCCCAAAATATGGATGGCATGGAGGACCAATGGTGATATGACCAGTGAACGGAATAACCCAACCCGACTCAATCATGATGATGGAGTGAAAGTGTCATGTTCAAGAGCGACCTACTACCAATAAAATTCTTTAATTTTTCTCCCCTTTTTCCCCATTCATTGTTAACCAGTACCTCTTTATTTTTGTAAAGCTTGAGGAGGATAACATATGCTTGTTCTATAATTTTCCCTTTGGGCAAACCTGTCGCTATGTTTTAGCGAGCCTAGCAACAGTGAAACTCATTCTTGTCTGGGTGGACAACCTTGTCGCTATTGTTTTAACGAGTTTAACGACAAGGATAACCCGGTCCTTTTCATGTTTAGAGAGTTTGAAAAAGGATGAAAAGGAAACTCCAGGAGTTCTTTTTCATAGCATAATCCCTTAAGTCCGAAAAAGGATAAAATAATATGAAAGGGACGATTTTTTGATAACTTTAGCGAGCCGAAAAGACAAGTGCTGGAACTTTTTCGTTAAATAATCCCTCAAGTCCGAAAAAGATTAAAATATACAGGAGGGATGGCACTTCCAATCACTTTAGCAAGCTGGAGAGCCCAATAGCTCGACAATCTTTTCATATTTAACGAGTCTAAAAAGAGTTTAAAGGAGACTCGTTTTTTGAGGAACGAGTGATGTTTATGGTAGCAACTAGTTCCAGGTAAGATTAGAACTTCTCAAAACATGGTGATGTGAAGAGGGTGGCTAACAGGACCACTTGTTACAGCTGTTCCTCAAAAAGGAAAACAATCAAGTGGAAGCATATGATCAGCCAAAAGAATGGAGGTGATGGCAGAAACATAACCAAGGCTCAAAAGGCTGATATTATGGAAATCACAAAGGTTATTTACCAAAGGTGGGTTCATTTTTTAACGAGCTTGAACTCTGGGGGAATATATGCTCAATGGTAGGTTTATTTTTTAATGAGCTTGAACCATGCGATAACATTTCTCATGGTCCAGTTCATTTTTTAATGAGCTTGAACCATGGGATAACATATGCTCAGCTTCTTTTTATGTGAGTTAGAAATGACAAAACTAAAAAGATAAAAAGCTAAAAAAAAACTAAAAATCTAAGGAACAACTGAGGTTAGGTAGGATAGTTTCATCAGCATCTAGACAAAACACTTCCTTTGCTTTGTCTACGGTGTAGACAAAGGTGAATGGTGTGTCAGACCAATCACCTAACCTAAGAAGTTGACAAACTAAAAAACTAAAAAGCTAAAAAGCGAAAAAAATGAAATATGTCATTTTTTGCTTGCATAAAAAGGTTTTCATGCCCCCAGACATTGAGAAAAGGAGAGTCCCCAGGTAACCATATGGAAATCACTGTGGTTAAGCAGGATTTCTTTTGTCAGCAGAGCTAACGAAAATTTCCTTGGCTTTGTCTATCAAGTAGAAAAAGGTGAATGGTGTGAGATAACACTTTTAATCACATAACCTACAGGGAAACCTATCTTTTCAGTTGGGTTCGTCCGCCTAAGCAGACCAGGGTGCATGCCCCCTAATCTTCGTTACATTCACCAGACTACTTGCCATATTTAGGTGGATGGAATGAAGGTTGAAGAGACATTCTCGACACAAAAGGACCATTTAGGAATGATGTTTGACTTGAAGCTGTGCTTGAACTAGGAAATGAAAGCTGGTCAACCGTGACAATTTTTCTTTCATGCAGGAAACACATCACTGGAAAGAGTGTTGAGACAATAGCTTTTATGTTGTAAACATAGTCACACCCAAGGATTAGATTGTAATCTAATGGTCCTTGGACTACCATCACATTCAAGTGAACAGTTTTCCTTCTCAAAGTTATCGGTAACTTAGGAAGGATCCCTAACAGTCGACTGGTTCCTTTGTTAAAGCCTGACAAATTCTGAGTAACAGGCATAAGTGATTGAGGAAAGGATACTCACTGAAGCCCCTTCATCTATGATAGTGCCAGACACGATCATTTTGTGAACTTGTACTATGATCCGGAATGGTACATTAGAAGGAAGGCGGGATCTTGCTAGTCGATTCCAATCAAAGGAAGCGACTAGACTGCTTGGAGGGGGTACTGAATAAACGGTTGAAGTGACCCCTTGAGTAGCGGGAACTGGGAGATTTTCTTCTTGTTGTGAAGGAATGGGCGGATTGCCCCCAAGTTCATTAGACTCTAAAGTAATAAAAATAATTTGAACGGTATCGTTCTCATTCTCTTTGGGAATGGTATCATCTGAAGGTGGACCTTCTGAAGGTAAAACTGGGTCGACTGCCATCTCAACCTGCTGACTTTGGTCTAGTATGGACTCAAAAGATTCACTCTCAACTATAGGTGTTTCGACCGGTGATTGAGTTATGTCAGTCAGATTTTCAACTAGTAAAGGACTTGGTGAGAGTTTCTTGTATCCAAGTGGAAGTCGCTGCAGTGAAGCAAGATGGTTATGCAAGATTCTCTTGGCTTCATCCAAAAAGGGACAACCTGGAAGGGTATGGTCCCCTTCACATAGGAGTTTTGACCTTTCCTTTATGTCCATGAACTTCACTATTACTAGTTGATGGTGTGCTATCAACATGATCACGAGAGGTTGATGACACCGGATGGTGTGAATGGGGGGACCATTCTCTTAAGATCCGAGGAATGCATGAACATTCTCGATGAAAATGGTCTCCTTTGCAAATTATGCATGGATTTCTAGGTTTGGAAAGGTCAGTGTGTGGATTTTCACCAGATGTTGCATGGCTGCCCACTTGCTTAACTGACTTCTTCTTCTTCTCTTTCCCCTTCTTCATCTTCTTAGTCACTCGATTACTAGAATCGTTATTTCAACCAAGTGAAGAGGAAGAAGGGAAAGGAGAAACAAATAAATAAGAAGGCGAAGGGTCAACTTCAGTATTAACGGGTTGCTAATTTGATTGTTAAGGAATCACAGTATTTTGAATGACAAAGGTTGAAAAAAGCCAGACCAGCAGACCAATTGTGATTCCTGGAAGGGACAATGTGGCCATATATGGAGCACCAATATTTCCCCGAGAAGAAAATGGACTAGGATTCCCCTCAAGAGGGATTCCATGATTGGTGGACTCCACTATCTCAACCTAAGATCAATGAAGGAATAGGGATTTTATTCCGAATTTAATAAATTTTAATGACGCTTTGACACAACTTTTCTTTTTCAATTTTTAAGAATCAAGAAAAAGCTAAAGATGACTAGTCCCATTTTATTTTTAATTAGCCTGAAGTGACAAGTGCTCAGATGGACCTTTTCTTTTAAGGAGTCAAGAAGGAACAAAAGTGACTACTTTGGAAATCTAGACAGAGGGATTACCAAACCAATTGCAAAACTGCAATATACACCTTGGTGATAAATTAAAGAGAAATTACCAAGGACTTATGTACGGCAGTCAATCTTCCTGAATGTTGTGTTCAGTGCATTGTGATCGATAGGGCAGCAGGCACGGCTTCCTATGGATAAAGGATATAAGCCTATTGTGGTCTCCCAATATATACTTGATGGTACGGGGAGCACAAGTCCATGCTAGCAATTGTCGTATCAAAGAGGAGGAATCACCCAACCTTCGATGAAAACGATAGTTACTAGATTTTACGATGTCAAAACACGTCTCTAGCCTAGACCTCTAAATGTGTTGCATTAGGTTCTAAAGCGTTGTTAAGTGCATTGAAATTTATTTTAGAGTTGATCTTGCTTATAAGTTTTCCTTTCAATGGTTCGTCGTGTGATGTAGATGTAAAATTCCTAAATGCAATCTACAATGATAAACAATCATTGTTTATTTTTGGCAATGAAAATCCTAGCTACTAAGGAAATAAGATTACGGTTCTTTCAAACAAAGAGCAAAGAGCACACACTAAATGCACTTTTCCTAAATCATCTTTCGCACACAGTCTAAATGCAAATGCAAATGCATGTATTTTTTTTCGTTCCCTGTTGTGGCCAGCAACAACCCCCCCCCCTTTTTCATTTAAGTGTTATCCAAAATACTAAATGAATGGGGACCTTAGTTAAAATTTTAGGAAAAGCAAGAGTTTCTTTTTCTCCAAAATAAGTTCACCATCGTAAGCTTAGCAAGATCTTTTGAATACTTTAAAAACCTAAGTTTATGATGAGAAAAACCTCAAAAAAGGAAAGCCGCATCGCAAATGATAGTAAAGTCCCATCATTTGGCTATCGCATCGCAATAAGAAAGGGCTAATAAGAAAAACTTCAAGATTTACCGATCTGCGATAACACCGATCGCAAGATCGCATATCGCAGGGAATAGGCTAGCAAAATTTGACGAACATAAAACTTCTGCAACATTGCGATATCGCGATCTGCGATGATTGCGATGATTGCGATGTTGCGATCTGCGATACCGCGATGCAAATCACAGAATTGCTCCATCGCGAATCTTTCGAGCACGCTATTCAAGAAAGGCCACCTATTATAATCTGACTCAAGATCATGCGCTTTAAATGTTAATAAAGGATTAGTTGCCAGTTATTAATGAAACATGGACACATGCTTTTCGAAGAATTTCTTCACGTAAGGTGGCATATTTGATGTATCTGCTACATTTAAAACTCTCCCATCACCTTTCTTGATCAATCATTTCCATTTCACTTGTGAACTACAGGAACAGAGAGCGGAGCACTATACAAGGCAATACGCCAGAAGAAATGGGAAAGAAAAGTAAAGCTCAGAACTCCGAGGTGAAGCGGATGGCACCATTATACACAGACACAGCGTGTAACAGAGACGCGGGGATATCAACATGGGAAGGCATGTACAGACTTCTTGAAGAAGAAAACCCCAGAATAATGAAGGTTGCCGCTAGCTCAGATTCACAGGGATCTTCCGAGGCATCCCTAGAAGAATTATCTTGGTCATTCCTACATAGGATAGCAGAAAGACCCAAAATTCTCCCGTATACGGACATGATCAAGTGCATACTTGATAATGCAAAAATGAAAGACAGAAAGTTCAAGATTCTAGGACAAGGGCTCATCGGATCGTTCGCTGTACAAGATTTAAAACTCATGTACCATCTTCCTGAGCCACAGGCAACTTACAACACACAATTCATTGAGAAATTCGTGGCAGAAAACCCGGACCTATCAGAGACCACCAAGGATTGGTCCAGAAAAGATGAACCTCTCAAGAAAGACAAGAGCGGTATGTACAGCACTAGTTCCCTGACCTCCCCATATTGTTTTGTTGCAGCCATGCTTTGTAGATTGTTTGGGAAGCCAGATATCAATAAGTTTTCATCTGAATGGTTGCCATTAATAGATGCTGCTACAAATGCCGTAATTATAGATTGGACCAAGGTCTTTTCTGATAATCTGGTCACGGTTATTCTCAATTACCGGTCTAAAAGATCCATGTCTCAAAGGATCTATCCCCCGTTTTTCCTATCCGCATATGTTATGGACTCTATTTGTTATGTGTCTAAATTTCCTGTTTTGGGTTGGAAATGGACGACTCATGACCCATTACCCATTCATGTCTATCATAAGATATTATGGGACTCCCAGTTCGTTCCACATTTTTACCAAATTTGTCACGGGCTTATCCTACCCTTGTATAGAATGATATATGATAAAGACCCCCCAAGGTGCTCACCCGAGGCACAGATGGATATCATCCCCATCGCAAGATGGTTCGGGGAGGAATTATTCACTTATATTAGAGTTTTTGGAAGCACTATCCCCCCTCATGTTCTACCTTTATACATCCCCGATAAACTTCTGGCTCGAGAAATTGCTTATCAAACCTGTTCAGAAGGCGACCTAACAAAAGATTTAAAGGACAAGAAGAAGGCCATATGGTCGCAGTTTCCTATGGCTTGTGGGGCCTTTTCACTATTCGATGTAGGTCATGCATTCGCAGAAATACATAATATAACATGTCTCCAGTTATTTAAAATCTCGGCAAGACCATTTGACCTAAATGAAATTGCTCATAATTTCACAACTATGGTCAAGGTGAAGGTATTCTTTGGCAAAAAGGATTTATTTGATGAAGGCGCACCCAGGATAAACGAGAATCATAAAGAGTTGCTCTTTAGTAAGTGGGATGATCAAATCAAAGAAGCAAAAAAGGCGGCAGGTACAGCAACTACAACAGCAAGCATTCTCATCGACTGTATAAATGAGAATTTGCACAGAGCAAATCTAATCGCAGAAACTGTTCTGGGTTATTTGCCAAACAAATCAAAATTGGAGGAGGATTGGAAGCAGAAAGCACGAGAAAAGGAAAAGGAAATCAAAGTACTAAAAGGATTAAATTGGGAATGTTACTGGACATATTTGGTTAAACCGCATAGTCAGTGGATGACCGTGAAATGTATCACAAATACGGCTGAAAAGGTGGTGCCAGCACTCGTTGATTCTGTTTTCTCAGCACAGCTCAAAGCAGAATTTAGCCAACTGAATCTCCTCAAACAAATGTTGAACACATGCAGCTTTAAGGACCAGATACAGAAATAACTTAATTTGGACTCTTATTTTTTGCTTAAAAATTAGATTAGAAAAAGGGCGGTCATTTGAAAACCGCATCCTGATTTTTTGTAAATAACTTATTATCAGATTTAGTTAGTAGTATTTAAACCCTTCTCATGCATTTAGAGAAGGGTCCAGAAATTTTTTCAAAAATTATCCTCAGAACATGGACTTTTTTCACCCTCCAGAGGAGGTTTTGATGAATGGACGGATCGAGATTTATTATGTTTGCATTTGATATCTGCTACTTGATGTTGCACTTCTGTATCCTTGTAGATATTAGAACAGGAAGATAATCATTGTTTTCTTGAAGCTTATGAGTAGATTAGTATCATGGTACTTTTTCTTCTTATCATTTATGCTATATTCTTAAAGCAATATACAGTTTTTGTGTTTTTATATGTTATACATGAATGTTGTGTTACCATTTGCACTTTTGTCGGGGGCCATTATTTATGTTAATGTTGAATAACTATTATTTTATTGTTGTTCACAACTGATTTTGCTTAACTTTTTATGCAAAGTGGTTCATCTTAACTGATTTATATTTCTTATAATTGTGAATGATCTTTTTACCAGCTATTATTTGAAATCTCTTTAGATCGCATAATAGAAGAATTACATCCCGGGTTAGCATAGATTAGATGTGTTGTTTTCATTAGATTAGAATAGCATAGAGTTAGATTAGAGTAGCTCAGATATGAACTTTAGATCAGCAACATCCAACTCTGCACACACACACCCTTAGATTGGGAAACTGGTCCCATTATCCTCAGTCAGACTCACTATACCAAACAGATAAGGAGCTGTCAACCAAGGTCCGGACCGGGTGAGTATCCCTCTTGTTGTCGACCCGATTTTCGGGGCTTCAACATTCCCTTAATGTGAGGAATGCCAAAAAAGAGAACTAAGTATAGATCTGAAACATTTCACTCAAAGCAACATTTTGACAATTTCTTTTCAAAATGGAAAGGAAGACTAAACGACACTTTTCAATTTTGAATAGAAAATGCTTTTGACACTTCCAATAACAACAAATCAAATCAAATACAAATAAAAAATTTCAATCGACTACCTAGAGAAGGAAGACTGAACGACACTTCTCTTTTTGACACAAAAACGACAGTTACGACACTTTTTGCACCAAAACAACAGATCGATTTAAGTAATTTTTCGACAAAGGATTGTAAATGATGAACAAATACATAAAAACATTTACTAATCCTTATCAATGGAGGCTAAACAATGTAATGCAAGTAGGCTTCAGCAATGAGATATTGTTTATAAGCAGCAAGAAACAACTAAACAGAGCTGAAAACAAAGACAAAAAACCCCAAATTTCAAGAAGAGAAATAGGATTACTTAGTCATCGCACCTATGCTTCACAGAAACAGGGATGCATCACACCTACTACACTCAAGAAGTGTGATGCATACTGGTTTCACAGTGACAGACAGTGCGATGGGCCAGGGAGCACAACTGAGATGGGTTTTGGCTCAAATTTACATCTAATTTCAGTGAGTTAAGCTGAGCTATGATGGACAGTAAAGAGAAAAGTACAGGGGTATGATCTTGAGAGGTGACTAAGCTACCAAAAGGGCATCTAGAATGCTTGTAAGTCAGATTTTCAATTCATAAACTAAACCGAAGATTGACTGAAGCAACATTCATCTACTTTGCAATTGCTGAGCAAGAGCATTTTGAAGGCTATATAGCTAACTTCAGCGTCCGTCTATAGTTTATAAAGTAAAAAACAACAACAACAACAAAAAACTATTCGCTCCCCAACGGAGTCGCCATTTTTTTTCTAGGAAAACTAGTGTCTTTTCAGTCTGCTAGCCCTCTAGGATTGGCAGCTATCCTAGAAACAAACAATCAAAGCAATTTGGAATTTCCTCTATGTATGATAGAAAAGAGAGAGGTGAAGGAACCAACTTGGATCTTCCGCTTGACTCCTTGCTTGAATTCTCTCCCGCTCGACAGAGCTTGCAACTCCTTTCCTACTTATCCCACTTAGAGAATACCTGTAGAGACAAAGTAACAAAACACCGTCAAATCATCTCGATCTATTATATCATAAGCATTGCAAAATCATAAATACAATGAACATACAATGGCATTCACAAATAACAACATTCACAAATACACGATTGTATGGAGGAAAACTCAAAGAACTTTATTAAAATAGAAGAGAGAATTACAACCCAGTTGTTTGATCCAGCATCATCCTCCCAGCGTCAAAGCCCTCTTCACCTCATGAAAAGCAAGATCACCCAACAATACAATGTTCCTTCTCAAAGAAAAACTATCAGCACTTCCTTACAAATTACAAAATTCCAGTCTCCCAGATCTCTCAGATGAGGGATCCATTTATAGATGTCAAGGGTGTGAGTCATCTCGAGGTTTTTGATTAGTGTCATTCCACTTGTTGTTCTTGGTTGCACTTGGATATTTCTTGGATCTCTTACTCATCCCTAAGCAAATTCAGAGAGGCAAGTGTCATAGGAGAAGTTTCTATATGATTCCATGAGCATCCACTTAGAAAAATGTCTCAGACATTTCTTCATTCTCGCTCATCACACCCTACAGAATGCCTCTTCAGTATGCATCACATCTGGCTAGTGTAGGAGTTAGTATGCATCGCACCCTAATAGTGGAGCAGTCAGTATGCTCCAATTTTGGCCAATTCTGAGTGGTTTTTTAGGTGGAACTTTTGGGGAATGATGTAATCAGTTGACCATAATCCTTTAGGGTATGAAACAACACTTTTAGAGGTTAAAGAGCCCTTGGTTTATCTACATATAAGATTGGGATTGCAGTGCCCAAATATGTCTATAACACCATGGCTCTTAGAAGTCTGCTTTGAGCTCTCTAGCTCTACGGCTCTGGCTCTCTAGCTCACTGGCTCTGGCTCTAACCTCTCTGGCTCATCTGGCTCTAGCTCTCTTAGCTATCTAGCTATGTTATCGGGAAATCTAGTGTCCATGAAGAGTTGCTAGTCCCACTAAGATGGGTAGCAAGCTTAGAAACAAACAAACTAAAGTTACTTTCGTTTTCCTTAATGAGAGGTAGATAGGAGAGGAGCAAAGAATACCAACCTCAATCTTTTGCTTGGCTCCTTGCTTGTTCCTTCTCCCTCTGACAGATCTTTGCCACTCCTTCCTTGATTACTCCACTTCAAAGAGTACCTGTAAAGTCAAAGTAGCATAATACCTTCAAAGTACAGAGATATACAATCATAAACAATATAGGACCAGATATATATTGACCACACAAATGCATATATCATCAAACATACAAGAATGTGGAGGAAAACTTGAATAGCTTTACTTATATAAAGATTATAAGAGAGGATTACAACCCATTGATCTGACCCAGCGTCATCCTCCCAGCATGAAAGCCCTTCTTCACCTCATGAAAAGCTTAGATCACCCAACAGCACTTCCTTACAATATGCAAAATTCCAGCCCCTGGATCTCTGGGATGAGGGATCCATATATAGATGACTGCAGGGGGGTGAGTCAGCTTCTGGGATTTTGATTAGTGTCTTCTCTATGATAGTTCTTTGTTCCACTTGGAGATTCATGATCTCTTACCCATCCCTGGGCGAATTCAGAGAGGTAAGTGTCACAGGTGAAGTTTCTGGAAGATTCCATAATCATCCACCTTGCAAATTGTCTCTGCCATTTGTCTACTCTCGCCCATCGCACCCTACAGAAGGGCTTTTCAGTATGCATCACACTTTTTGCATGTGGCAGGTGAGATGCATTGCACCCTTTGCACTAAGCAGTTTGTATGGTCCAGTTTTGACCAGTTCTGAGCAGTTTTCCATGGAGAACTCCTGGGAGATGATGTAATCGGCTGACCTTGTTCCTTTAGGGTATGAAACAACACTTTTATGGACTCAGAAGCCCTTGGTTTACGGACATATATTATTGGGGTTCCAATGCCCAAATATGTCTATAACAGTTTCCCCCTAAAGCATGAGGTCGTAAATCTTTTGATGTCGAGTGAAATGCTTTATCATGAGGATCCGAGGTTTTTCGAACTGGAAGGTGACCTGTAATAAGATACAATACAACACATTATCTTCATAATAATTTCATGATCTAGCTGAGGCAGGCATCCCCATGCTCAGCTTTATAAATTCATTTTCATGTACATAGGACAGACAACCGTCTATGTAGCAGACTGATGATTCTGATAGAGCCATCATCTTTTGATTCAGATGATCATCTGTGCAGCAATGATGTACATTTGATGTCTTTATTTTCCTGAATATATCACAGCCCGGGTAGATGAAACTAGATCTGGGGTCTTCAAACTCATTCAATCTTCGCCAGAAGTACAAGTCGATCCATGTGAAAAGTTGTTCTGGATTCGAACATGGAAAGACATCGCCTGATTACCAGCCAATGATGTAAGTTGTTAACAGGCGTGACAGGAATCACCAATAATGATGATGACCCTTAAGGTACTACAGTACAATTCGCATGGTGTTAAAATGGGACTTGGCGTTGAACACCACGCAAAATCTTTCGGTCGAAGGTCATTGATGTAAACCTGTCGCCGGAAGTGAGAAACTTGCCATTGAGGCATGCAAGCTTCAAAGTACTGAAAGGGTTGTTCCTAGGTCAACTTCTTGGATAATGAGCTGTCGCGACAAGAAGTGACACCATTGTAGGAGGGCCTTATGAATCCCACATCTAAGACACCTGAACAAGAAAATGAATTTTTGTGGAGGTTGAAAACGATCTGATGATACAGGGTATCAGGGTGGCGTCATGAAAGAGATGAAGCGTGAAGGTATTGCAGTGGGTGAGACACAAGCTGGCTTGGTGGAATTCCTCTGATCGAGCTTCTCTTTAACATATCAGCGACACTGAATGGATTGGTATATTAACCCCAAAATTGGATGGTACGATGGACGCAAATGGTAATATGGACCGGTACGGAACAACCCAACCCGACTCAATCATGGTGATGGAGTGAAAGTGTCCATGTTCAAGAGTGGACTTGCCTACCAATAAAGTTTCTTCAAGTTTTCTTCCCAATTTTCCCCAATCATTGCTGACCAGTACCTCTTTATTTTTATCAAGCTTGAGGAGGATAACATATGCTTGTTTTATAATTTTCCCTTCAGGCAAACCCATCGCTATGTTTTGACAAGCCTAGCGACAGTGAAACTTGTTCTTATCTCTATGGACAATTTTGTCGCTATTGGTTTTACCGAGTTTAACGACAAAGACAACTCGGTCCTTTTTAAATTTTAGATAGTCTGAAAAGGGACGGAAAGGAAACTCTAGTAATCTTTTTCGTCATATAATCCCTTAAGTCTGAAAAAGTATAAAATAATACGAAAGGGATGAATTTTCTATAGTTTTAACGAGCCAAACAAGACAAGCGTTCGATCTTTTTGTGTAATAATCCCTCAGGTCCAAAAAGATTAAAATCTAGAGGAGGGATAGCACTTCCGATAGATTTAACAAGCTGGAGAGGCCAATTGCTCGGCAGTCTTTTCATATTTTACGAGTCAGATGAAAAGATCTTAAAGGAGACACGTTTTTTAGGAACGAGTGATATTTTCGGGCTGCAGCTGATTCCAGGTAAGGTTTGGAATTTTCCAATCACGGTAGTGTAACAAGGATGGCTAACAGAATCACTCGTCGCAGTTGTTCCTCAAAAGGGTAAACAATCAAATGGAGGCGTATGATCGGCTAAAACAGAGTGGAGGTGATGGTAAGAACATGACCAAGGCTCAAAAGCTGATGATAATGCATTC
>APFE031341201.1:52216-63724 GCA_000404065.3 Pinus taeda
TCTCTGCCATTTGTCTACTCTCGCCCATCGCACCCTACAGAAGGGCTTTTCAGTATGCATCACACTTTTTGCATGTGGTAGGTGAGATGCATCGCACCCTTTTCACTGAGTAGTCTGTATGGTCTAGTTTTAACCAATTCTGAGCAGTTTTCCATGGAGAACTTCTGGGAGATGATGTAATCAGCTGACCTTGTTCCTTTAGGGTATGAAACAACACTTTTAGGGACTCAGTAGCCCTTGTTTTATGGACATATATGATTGGGGTTGCAGTGCCCAAATATGTCTATAATGGGCTATGTCCATCTGGCTCTGCCTCCAACCTCTGGTGGCTCTGCCTCTGCTCGGCCCTCTGGCTCCAAAGCTCTCAGGCTTTTTGGCTCTTGACTATTGCAGTGAGGTTCTGGTTTCACTTTACCTCCAAGTGACTCCCAGTTTTCAGTTTTCATCTCTCTCTATCAATTGTGCTCTTTGGCTTTTGAAAGGCATCCTTTGACTCTGTGACTTCCACAGTCGTTCCTCTGTCCCTTCAATCATGAGGAATCATTATTTTTCCCGACTCTACCTCTTCGCGCTTCAAAACACATCCATGTTACAGAAACGCCTGCCTGCAGTGTGGCATAAGGAATGATGGTTGTTTCTAATGGAAAATGAACCTATGGCCTCTTTCTGAATGAAATCCATGAAATAACGCATTTCTGGCTCGTAACGGAAATACACAGGAAAAACATTGTCGGCCAAAAAAACCAGACTTCAAATAATATAGGATCACACTTAAAATCCTATCGGGTTAGCCATTCCATCGCAAATTGCAATCACATGGCATATTGGCCAAAAAAACCAATACATGGGAAATACACAGAAATCCGGAATTTCCGGATTTCAAAACTTATGAAATCACACTGATAATCCCCATCGGGTCTGCGATTTATCGGCATATCGCAATCACATATTGCATGTCAACGTCCCTTGTATCGGGGATCACCGATCACCGATCACTAATATCGATATATAGCTATTGGCCTCATCGCTATATCACACATCGCAATTGCAATAGCCCCAGGGATCTTCCCTTTGATCATGTCGATCGTTGATCCACCGATCACTCTGATCAGATCCTGACTGTTGATCTGAATCTTCGATCCAATGGCTAACATCGCACGTCGCATAACTTGCAGGTCATAAATCGCATTTGCAACCTTTAGTTGCTACAGGAAAATGTGATCTTCTCACAAGAATGTGGTTATAACTATCACATGCCTAGACCTTTTAACTGTGGCTAAAGGAGCTCTCACTCGTGATTACAATATACGAACGTGCAAGACAAGCTGATAGACAAACTAAAGTTACCACCAACAAATTCTTATCACAAACAAAATCATACATTAGAAAATAATAACAACTTTTACATGGAATGTCTTAGTGGGTGGACCTACCCAACTATTAGGAATGTTTGTTTTGCGATTATTTACTAATATTTTTGTGAAATTCCAAGTCATTGGTGAACAAATAAAGTGGGTTGAAACTACTTTAGCAAAGTTCAAAATGGCACTTGGTAATGTTGCATATCAACTTATTGTGAGGTTTTTATTAAGGTTATCTTGCAGCTCTATCTTAAGGGATTTACTAATATTTTTGTGAAAGTCCAAGTCATTGGTGAACTAAGCAAGTGTGTTGAAGCTACCTTAGCAGAGTTCAAAATGGCACTTAGTAATTTTGCATATCAACTTAGTGTGAGGTCCTTATTGAGGTTATCTTGCAACTCGATCTTAAAGGATACAATTGTCTTCATGGTTATGGTGCAATCCATCCCCTCCACCTCAAATGTTTCACATATACACAAAAGGATACTTGGAGAAGGATATTCTCTTGATGATGAGGAGGACATGGAAATCAAACAAGTAATTAAATTGAGGGTCTACCAAGCCCCAATGTTGAAATGCTATATGTTAGACCTATTTTCAATGTGACTTTGAAATTCTGAATTCAATAATAACGCCAAATCCCTTGCACTATGATGGTGGTCAAATAATATCTATTGGTAGAACAAGTGACTTATTCAAATTTTCTAAAGGAAAATCTATATTAAATGAAGCCAATATATTATGCACAAATCCAAAACCCCTGCTAACTATATTTTTGTAATATATATATGGATTTGTCTCATATAAGAAGTCATGTCAAAGTTGGTATAGTAAAGCCTAGGGAACCCCAACATATATTTTAAGGTTTTTACCAGTTGTTTAATCCTTTAGTTTGAGACAGGTCATAGGTACCATACATAGGGAAAAACATTTTTCCTATTTGTATTTGACCATTGGCTCACAGTACCAAGATTGTTCCTGAAGTAGAATTTTTGGTATTGGAAGGTATGACCCAAAAATAATATATGGACATGGACTGAAAATTCCATAAGCAACAATGAAAAGATCTTACTAGCATGATCATGCACTTTCCACTGAGAACGGTTCCCAATTTGTGACATTTGGATGATCACAATGTCACTTGGCTACCAAAATTATCAACAACAACTTATGGACAACTATGAAAACCATGCAAGATTTTAAGCCTTGGGTTCTTCCACAACTTAAAGTGCTTGAAATTTCATGTAGTCATCATGATTTCCAAGAGGAGGATTCAAGATATGTGATCATCTAGCATTGCGGGAAGTAAATATTTTACAGGGGTCATTGAACAAGAAAGGTACTCCTCATTGTTAGGTAACAAAAGATATTTGCAATATCAAAAGGTACAACCCTAAGACAATGAATAGGCCTCGATCATTCAAAGTATACAAAGCCTTATCATGTCATATAAGATGTGGATTGTAGATTACAATGCAATTTGGGCTCAACAATTAGGGCAGCATCAAGTAGAGGAGAAAAGTACCCAATCCTTGTTTCTCAACTCTTGCAGGTCTTTAGGATAATAAACATCCTAGAGTTTCCAATTACCATCTCTTCTCCTTTATTATATTCTCTCTTCTTAATGAGAAATGTGGCTATATAAGGCATATTCAAGGAAATAGGAAGCTTTTGAAACTGGTGATACTACATACCTATTGGTGCTACAAGATAATGAAGTTACATTCAACATTTTCTATGTTACTTTTCATGATAAAGAATAAGGAACACTTGTGGTCATTGAAACTGCAAAGGATTTATAATTTTGGCCGAAGAGGCATTCTTCAAGAGGTTTTATTCATAGATTTATTGATGATCAAAAATCCTTAAATCTTTTCCATAAAAAACAAATTGATGGATTACGTCTTGCATTATTCCCTAAACCTTGTGCAGGCCACACATACTTTGATGATATTGCAATACAACAAAGGACTATATAGGGGTCCAAATTAATATCTTGATTTCAATCAATTTTTTAAGTCTCTAACAGTATTCCTTGTATGCAAAATGTATGACCAACGTAATTTTTTTGCAGGTAGAATAAAGGGAACGAGCCTGATGACTTATGTGGAGGATGATAGGTTTTCTCCCAAAAGTTGTGTAACTGGGGTTTTGACAAGTTGGAAATCTGGTTCCACACGGGCTCTAAGAACCAGTTAGAAATACCAAAGGAGCGACATCAAAAGGGTGGCGGATGCATATGAGGCATAATAGTAGGTAAATAACCTTGTCTTGTGACTGGGAAATAACATTAGGAATGAGTACTCTAGGATTTCTAAGAACCCTTTGTACTCGCCCCATGTCTTCTTTGTTATCATAATATAAATATTTCGCATCATGATGCCAACATCTATACTGAGATCAATTGGGCATGTATTAGTTATTAGATATGAGAGAGCAGTGAGGAAGTTCAAGAGTCGTGAGGATAAGTGAGAAGTCACAGAAGGTGAAAGGTCACCCTCCTCACCTCTATAAATATACCCTCAAGCCTCATTTGTAAAAGGGGACTTTTAGCACTTGAGTTGGGGCTAGGATTAGATAGTTGATTAGTCCTTAAGAAGCTAAAGGCATTCAGGTCTTGGCATCTTGTAAGGGGATTTGTGGTGATGTTAGTTTTTTGCATTGGATAATGGTATGAGAAGCTCATGTTCCACTGTTAGGATTGATGGTTCACAGGGCTTGTAATTGTATGTGCATCAGCATTATTAATAAGAAGTTGTTTTCTTTTAGTATGGATTCCCATGCATATTTATGATTTTTGTATTGGCTTTTTTGTATTTCCATCATGTTTGTATGTGTGCTTTCATGTGGCCATATATTAACAAAGACATTCTCAGCTTATGGCCTTCATGCCTACTTTGAATTTGTGCTTACTTATTCCACACTATGTTAATGACCTATTGTGAAATTATTTTAAATTAACTTATGGCATGTTCTTGTTCATGTATGTCTAAGACAGCTTTATCTCACTGATCCTTCTCATGGCATGATTCTCCTTGTTATTGTTGTTACTTTCCTTATCTCATTATACAGTTTGTTAATCTTGGGTTGACCTTGTTCCCATTTTCCAGACATTTCATTATTTTCCTCTCTCTAACATCTCCTCATTTAACAGATAGGATCAGAACCAACATGATGGCAGTCAGGACTACGAACCGGATGAGACTCCTATCACAAACGGCGTAGGTCTAATTGGGACTTCATAGCGGGGAGACCCCTAGTTGTTGGCAGTACATTCCATCCCATCAACACCTCATCATTGGTTAATGTTATCTATGAATGGACCATCAAATATCCCAAAGCACCTAAAGATCTCCCAAGGAAGAGTTTCTTATTAGCAAAAAAATATAAAATTGATGTCTACATCAAGGTGCAGTCACACGACAAGCTGAGCATGGATTTGGAAAAGGTCGTGGCCTCTTGTTAGAACTTGTATAATGGGTTGGAATCTCTTGTTAAATTTCACAAAATACTCTCCATAGGTGCACTAGGTGAAACCAAATCAAGGAAAGAGATAAAGCATGAGATTCAAGCAATTTTGGACCCAATCAAGCAATCCGCTACGAGAGACAGTTTAGAACCTACAAGAGAGGTGATTACGCAATGTGTGGTTGATCCTGTGAATTTTAAACAAATATTGCCATGTTATTGATGCAGATACAAGCTAAGAAGCCAATCCTAGTACCAGACGCATTATAATGCCTTACTAGGCATGGGGATGAGCTACAACACAAAGTATTAACACTTGCGAGTGAATATAAACTATGGAGAACATATTTGGTTCAAGACTTGCAAATAGATGCTCTGGATTTGTACATCACTAGATTATTTGGTTGAGAATGTTTTGTTTATTTAATGTATTTTTCATTTTATTAAAATTAAATTAGAATTTAGAATAGAGAGAGTCATATGGAATGTGAAAGGTCATTGGGAAGTTGAAGAGTCGTGAGGGTAGATGAAAGGTCATGGTAGGTGAAAGGTGACCCTACCTTCTATAAATAAACCCTCATGGCTAGATGCAAAGGACCTTTAGTTTTAGACTTCACTTGTGCTTATTTTTTGAGAGCTAATATACCTTTTGAGGATTCAATTGGTGGCTTTGCATCTCACCTAGTGGATTTCATCGATATTTCATGTGATGATGTTGCCAATATTTCAACTTAATGTTTGAAGCTCTTTGAGCCTGAGTATGCAATTCTTTTCATGTGCTATTAAGCATTGTGAGACTTTTCTTACAATGATTTGTTGGTACATGTTACGATTTCATTATGTTTACATTAGCAAATTGTTTTGTTGATTTGAGCACATATCATTTGTGGAGTTGTACGATTTTGATACGTTAATGTTTGTTTTCGATTAAGAACTAATTCAACTTTGATAATAAAAATATTTATCTTTATACATGCATTTTAATTGAGGTCTTTCTAACATTGTTTCTTATAAGATTCACGTCATGTTATTTCGTCGTTGTTATATTCACAACATCTCATATGTTTGGTTTCCATAAAGTTGCTTAACTTGTGTTTGTTGAAATTTGTATTCGTTCTCTAACACTTATTGCTCATCTTTTCCAAAGTGAATATAAAAAAAAAAAAAAAAACATGGTAGAATTCGGGCCCACATACTGGATGGGACTCCCATACCAAACGGTGTAGAGTCTAATTGGGATTATGCACTAGGGAGATCCCCTAACTATTGGTGGTAAAATTTGGCCCATCAACAGGATATAGACTAGTCTTCTCCTAAGAAAACATAACGACCATCATATCTTTCATACTCTTAAAACCACTCCCTACGAGGAAAGATATGAAAGGGTGCACCTGAGTTACCAACCGTGCCTCATGATCTACATGTGTACTTGAAGAAGCCAAATCCACATTCCCTCATTCATTTGAGGAGTTTTTTTCTTTTGTTGAAGGATGATCATCAAGTCCCTTCCCTTAATAATTTTTTATTTATAATCATTCTTATAATTCCCTTCCTTACCTCATCTCCAACATAACTTTATGGATTTTCGTGGAGATTTAGAGCTTCCTCTAGATTTAGTTCTCACATTTGAAACTTATTTATATTTATATGCTGGGAATGTCCTCTTACATTCAAGTCATCACATTCCATCTTTCCATATTTTTCTATCTCATCTCCTCTAATAATAAGGACCAGACTATATAATGGAAGCTTAAAGTAGTTGAACTTCTACTTATGGAAACACACAAACTATCCCACAATTTTGGTAAAGAACACAACAAACAAATA
Organism: Pinus taeda; assembly: GCA_000404065.3. NCBI lineage: Eukaryota > Viridiplantae > Streptophyta > Pinopsida > Pinales > Pinaceae > Pinus > Pinus taeda. The sequence goes on from APFE031341201.1 coordinate 58,873, forward strand.
CACTTATCGTCATCTAAAATCTAAATATCAACAAATAATAGCTATCTGACCAAAATATTGAAGGATTTTAAATGTTCTATCATCGAGTCTCCATCCTTCATCCTCTATTTATAAAAAAATTTACATAGGAACAATTTGTTCACCAAGGACTTAGACTAATCTAAAGTACCTGACTTATTCCACACCTTAGTTTTAATTTCTTTTGAAACATTTAGTAAATATTGAAATATGAGAGAGACAGTAGTATTATGTTCTTATCCTTTGAATCCAACTTGGTATAGTCTTCCGTCGACATCCCTATAGGTATAGTACCCAAATCCACAAAAATCCATTCACCTTTGTCCACCAACATATTTTCCAATTTGAGCTTCAATAGCTCAAAGCTCTGACCATTGAAGTTTTTGATCTCTATCTTTGAACTACTTGTCATTTCCTTTCACCACAAGAATTGATTCTACAAATCTCCCACTGTAACAAGGTCTACTTCAGGCCCGAGAAAACCCCTTAACCATAAAAGCATCCCCTTGACGCCAAAATTTCTTTGATAACAAATGTAAGTTGTAACCATTTACAATTAATTTTTGCAAAGAAATTCTTAGTAAAACAAAGAAGCTACACACATATTGACATAGATATTTTAGCCCTGAGAAAACCAAAAATATTTTTCAATATATCCTTCTTTGTAGTATTATAACACAATATATACATCATATGATATCCATATTCTTCCAATCCATTTATCTTGGATTAGAATACAACCATAGTTCCTTAACTGAAACTACAAAACCATGGGCTAAACCACCATGTGCCAAAAAACTGCTAAAGGAAAATGTCGCAAACTGAAAACAACAAAATTTTAATGCAAGAAACTACCCAATTTTTTTATAGGGGCATTGCCCCCGAACCAATGTTGAGTGTGGATTTCACCTGCTAATGCAATGTACATAATGTGGGGGTAATTGTGCAAAGAATATAATTCATCAGTGCCTTTATAATCCTTACTTCGAGAAAAATAATCATCATCCTCATCAATGCGTTTAAAATCCTAACTTGGAGGAAATACTTGACCATCTTCATCAATGCCCTTAAAATCCTCGCTTGGAGAAAATTCTTCATCCTCCTCTTTGTTAATGGTGCCTTTTAAGTCCTTAAATTAAGATTTTCTTGATTAACATGAATATCATTACTTTCACATTCATCAAACTCCTCAATAGTTGAGAAACATGACCCTTTATTCATAGTAGAGGCATTATTGTTATATCCATTAATATAAATAGAACTAGTGTGGGAATAAGATGTTAATGCTTCAGAAATATAAATTTTACTATCAAATAAATCCAAACCTTTCATAGGAAACACAAAATGGTATAAATGTTTACACTCCTAGTGACAATCTTATAACACACAACATGAAAAATTCCCTCTAAAATTCCCCCAAATTTTTTTCCTTTAAAATTCCCCACCCCCCCCCCCCAAAAAAAAATTTACTTAAAATTGTTCCTTCAAAAACCCCAACTTTCTCTTCAAATTCCCTACCCAAATTTTCTCCTAAAATTTTTCTTCAATGTTTTCTTACCAATGTCAAAAAATATTTTTATTTTAATTATCTAACATCCATTAGGTAATTAAATTATTTTTCACTTTTATTTGTTAACCCACATTCACTAAGTTTTAAATTGTAATCTTTGTTATATATAAACAAACTTCTTACTTCTTATTTGTGCACAACACTCAGCGAAGTCGTAGGTCGCAACTTCAGAATGCGGTGAGAAGTCACTGTGAGTTCAAAATGCAATTTGTGACTAAGAGTATATGTCGCTCAAGGGAGGTTGCAAATCGGAATTTCAAAGATTAGTGAGAGGTGATTGTAACCCTTAATGTGATTTGTGACTAAGGGTAAAAGGCGCTTAGGGAAGGTCGCAAATCACAATTTTAGTGATTGGTGAGGCTGCCTTTGCAAAATGTGATTGTAACCTATGACTAGGTCAGCAAAATGCATTTGCAACCTTAAGGATAGGCTTACTTGAAAGCAATGGAAACCCTAGCTAGGTTGAAGGAAAATTTAAACGCTATGAAACCGTAGGCAAAGTGTGATAAGAAGTTGAGAAAGGGGGTCTCCAATTTTTGAAAAGGTCAAAAATTCAGGGGTTATTGTATCAACTATAAAAATTGGTGATTTATTGGTAGAAACTAAGAATATTTGTTTGACCTTTTCTCAAGATGAAATCTAATCCACAGAAGTGTTATCTTAGACCTATGGATCCCACTAATTTCACTTGTGCAACCCTTTTTAATAAATGTAGTATCTTTATCAAGTTGTTGTTCATTTGATCAATCTCTTTCCTTAGAGAAACAATATTCTTATAATTTCTCAAAATATTCCTCTTTATTTATCAGTTGACTCTCCATTAATTCTTCCATTCTCTTTTATTATATTACTAGTACTTTAAGAGAGATGACATATGCTTCAAGTTTGTTTATCTCTTCATCTTTTTCCTTTAGTTGGCTTGACATGATTTTTCCTTCTTTTTATGCTTCATCAACTTGTCCTTTTAGGAGGACAAATTCTTCCTTTGTAAGATTTGGATTCTTATATTCAACTTCTTGTATCTGCTTCTTTAGTTCTCTATTTTCTTATTTGAGTTTGTTTATTTCTTCAAGGGAGGCTACAAGCTCTCCTTTGAGGTCTTCTTCATTTTTTACTTGGGAGTCTTCTCCATCTTCTAGGTTTTCCTTGTTGTTGGTGTCTTCAATTTTGTTTTTAGTTGTCTTCTCTAATTCTTGATTATATTTGTGCTATTGGCCACCATATTCAAGGTATGAGGTCATGAATAAAAGTCCCTTTGAGTGAATATCTTGAATATTATCCCAAAGCTCTTTTGTTGACTTGCATTTCTCCATTTTGAATTTTATAGGATCTAGTAAGCTACTTAGAATGGTACTCATTGCTTTTGTATCGAATTCTCTTGTGGTTTCATCTTCAGAAACAATTGCTTCCCATACCTCGCATCCTAGGGTCATCAAAAATGTCTCCATTCTTCTCTTCCATATCTCAAAATTTGTTTCATTGAACTGGGGGGCATTGCACATCTATAGGTCCTCTAATTTCTTGACTGAGGAGGAGACATCTTCAGAGGGTTTTGGAGGCCTTCTTCCTTGATTTTTCCATTTGTGTTCTTAGGATATACCTTCCATTTTTTAGGTTGAGACTAAAGGTACTTGCTCTGATTCCAATTTTTGGAAACACTAAGAGGGTGGGTGAATCAATATTTCTTTTCAATTGCTAAATTATGGCAGTTAAGATTGTTAATAAACCAAAACACAAGATGTACAAAAAAAATTAGTAATGAAAAAATGATGATGACTTGAATCCTCTGATAAATAACTCAAGATCCAATTTATACAATAAAACATATAACTCCTTCAGGGCTCCAACCCTAGATGAAGACTCAAATCTCTGATTACAAACCAGGCTTCAACCTGTACTACAACTTGAAGCACCAAGTTGGTATACTTGAGGACTCCATTCATTTCAACAAATTCATGCTCCAACCTGGTTTTCACAAGGATCCAACCTTATGTGAGGACTCCAATCCTCTAGGGATCCAACCCTCTTAATTTGCTTTAGTTCTTTAAGGTGGCTTCAATGTTTCCTCAAAACTTCAAAAAAAGTCTTCAATAAGTCTTGAAGGTTTTCTTCAACAGAGTTATTGCTCCAATAATTGCTCCATGATCTACCTCGGTGAACACTTCAAATGGTCTCCACAATACTTTAAGGTTTGGTTCAATTCGAAGTCAAATTCAAAAATGTATAGAAAGTGTCTCCAAGGATCTCCATGTTTGCTTCAGATAGTCTTCTACAAAGCTTAATTCATCAGGGTTTTAACAATGTTGCTTTAAAGGTGCCTTCAATAAATATGCACTCTAGGTCCTCTATGATTTGCTTCAATAAGACTTTAACCAAGGTTGGAGTATGAGACAACTTTTTAAGGGAGTGTTGATGCCTCGAAAATCGTTGCAACAACATTGGGGGATAACCACCCGTTCCGGACCTTAGTACAGCTCCTTTTCCGTTTGGGATGGTGGCTCCGACTGGATATAACGGGACCAATTTCCCGATAATGAATAAAAGGGGTGGATGAGTGATGAATTGTTTGTTCTAATTATAGGTGGATAGCTCATTCTATCAACAAAAATACGAAAACTAATACTAGTCCCGGGAACAACTATTCACTTGAAATGCAGCGTTTAATAATCCTTGTCTATTGACAGGCACGTAGATGAGTCTGTAAAATAGACATGGATATTCATTCAAATATTACTTCATCTAAATAGTTAAACAAAGCAATTAACACAAGATTACTGCATTTACCATTTATATCATCGATACATATATGATTGAGAGAAAAGCATGCTATAAACAGCCAATAGTGGGATGCATAAAGGATGTTGTTAAAACACATATATATAAGCAATAATAGCAAGAGCGATCAAATGACAATTCATATAACAAGAATGAGTCCAGACATAGATAATAGTACCATATGAGCTGCTTAATCAATCCCAATATCAATCGCTATTTGAAATTCTTCCTTCAACGCAGAAATGCTTTTAAACAAAGACAGTAGTGCACATTTGTATAGAGACTTTCCTTATCAAAATCAAAATGATTGGTCCAGTTTCATAAAAGAATATCCCTGAAGTACAATAGTGCAACTTCAGGGTTTAAGTCATATACAAAACTTTACGACCCTTTCTAAATGCATGAAAGGGTCTATAAACACTACTAAACTAAAAAATCTATGAAACAAAATCCTACTAAATTGGCATCAATAAATGCTATCTATCTCTT
>APFE031341201.1:66373-78304 GCA_000404065.3 Pinus taeda
CTCCATTAAGGGGACCATTTCTATGGTAAAATTGGCGGAATCATGTAATCCCCATAGTCTGCACATCATAATCCCAGCATAGCAATAAGGAGAGCATAGAGAATCGACCGAATACTTACCCGAAGATTTGTGCTTGTGCTTTGCTGGATTTTGTCTCCAACCTCGAATGGGTTCGAACTCAGTCTCATTTTCAGCTCGGAATTTCTCCAGGAATGTTGTGTTATACTTCTTCTCTGCCTCCAGCAAATGATACATTTGCCTTAGATCCTCGGCTCGAAAGGAACCGAAAATTCTCCCATCTATGGTGCTGAAAGTTCTGTCGGTAATTGGGATTTCCTGAATCGCCCATCTTACCACATCTGTATATGGGAGGATTTGCTCTCGGGCCGCTATTCGATGAAGAAAAGAGTTGGCTAAATCACTCTGATTAGCCTCGGATTTGCTGGTGCTGTCGGCAGAACCTTGTATCGCTATCACCCTCGGGTCTTCGGCTTCGATCAGATTATATGTGCCTTGCCAAGTAGCTCTGGTAAGTCCCAGGCATGTAGTGTCCGATATGAGCCCTTTCTTTTTATTGCCTGGATCAGCAACAGGTTGCCCTGTGGCCGGCGAAGCGGAAGGCATTGTGGTCTTCTTGGACTTCTTCCCCATTCTGCTCAAATCTGTTTCTACGGGAGAATTCTGCACGGAGACGATGATGGGCGTAACACGGGAAATAATAACATAAATCGAATAGACTGAGATATATATATATTGATAAATTCATGGCGAACGATTGACTTAAGGTGGCCTTGAATAAAATCTGTAAACAGATCACAGGATTACTGTTTCATTAAATGGCCGTTAAGGCCTGTCAATCTTATCAATGCCAGTCAATTTGATTAATGGCCGAATGATTTATTTGAAGCGTGCTTTGGGCGTTTTGGCGGTTGAGCGCGGATGAGTGGCTTTTTGAAAGATAATGTCTTAAATACGAATAAATCGTATTAAACTGCTTTTAAGATTTTCTTTGAAAACTGCGCTTTTGCCTTTATCGCAATCGGGCGTCGGGGAAAATCATAAATCATTGTTTTGGTTCCATTTGGAATCCCCGATTGCCGATAGCGATATCACATCGCATCAGGAGTAGCGAGTGGGGCGGTTAAGAAGGCGTGCATAGTCTATCGCCGATTGCCGATAGCGATATCGCATCGCATCGGGGCAAGGGAGAGCTTAATTGCGTTAAATCATTATCGCGGATTGCGGATAGCGATATCGCATCGCATCGGGGCAAGGGGATTTTAATGCGTTAATTCATCTATTGCCGATATCCGATAGCGATTTCGCATCGGAGTAAACCAATATATCCTCAAGTTGTGTTCCTTTTGTCATTGCAATATGCAATCTTGCAATCGCTTTATCGCAATGACAAAAGATTAATCATTAATGCTAAGACTTTTAATTGGTTTATTAAAAAGGCTTTTTGGGTAATGTTTTATTTTATCTCTTCGGGCCTTTTTTAATAGAACTAAGTTGATACCAATTAAAACGAAAATTAAAAAGGGACCCATTTCATATTATGGTTTTGGGATAATATTGATATGAAATGGGGGGTTGTTGTAGGGCACAACAGGAAGATACATGAATTTTCAGAGGTGGAGGAACCGAGCTTGAGGGAAAAAACCAGGTCAAAAGTCAAAAAATGAGTCCTTTAACATAGTTGCAATACACCTAATTTCCTTGTCCTCGGGCTCACAATCTTTGTCTTAAGTGATTTTCTTACCTTAGATTTGTATCTCATTTTTCTAGTGAATTCCTTTTATCGAATGGGGAAAACGAATTTATATTTATAGTGGTTGGATGCGCTTATATGGGAGCCGACATAACTTTGTGAAGAGGCATGACTTCTAAGAGGGCCAACATATGAATTAAAATATCTATCCAGTTGACCTATTAGTGGAGGGGTCGGTTTGTTTGCATGAGATCGAGCAAAACCTCTAACCAAACTTTCTCTTGGCTTTCTCTTGGTGCCTAAATACACATGCCAAGAAAGGGTGATATCTCCTTCTTTAGATCGTCATGAATCATTATGTATATCTTATCTACATAAGTTGTGAGTTGTTGATTGAAGAGCAGAGCAAGATACCTTGCTTATGTCTGGTGTAAAGCATCTAACTCACCAATCATCTCACCATTACTAAATGAAAGGCTTGTGCCTGATGGGGATATTCGAAACCCTTGAGCCATCTTCTCAAATAAAGTAGTTGAAGATAATCTGCAACGCTAAGTCATGCTAGTTGCACCACTTTCTTTAGGTGTACATTGGAAGAGTAGCAACAAAGTGGACGTATTTGATAACTAATAAGCCAAAACATCATTATTTTCCTTAGTCTCTATGGTTTAGCCAATTATTTGAATAATGTGATAAAAAAATTTGTTCTCATAGCTTCAAATGATTGAGCCTAATGGAAAATTGATTTATAGATAGTACTTGTAGCAACAGGTTTTCCCCTGTTGAAGCCAATATCATGCATGATACATTTTATCAATGCATCTTGATTTTATTGTTTCTTGTCATTGAAAGTATTTTGTAGCCTTTGCTCTATTTCAGCAACATATTTTAAGGCAAGCACATGATTCTGCAAATCTGCTATGAGCTCAATTTCACCATTTAGAAGATGGCCAATCTCTGGACTCATCTGAATAAAATTGTATTAGACCACCCAGAAAGACATTTAGTTGGCGACTGGCTAATCCTTTGCCATCAATGATAACAACTTAATAGAAAGTGTGAGTTGTAGATGTTCAAAACTAAAGTGATTCTCTAGTGTTTCTCTACTACTAGTAGGCCTATTCAGTACCCTGAAGGAGTCACTCAAGAAATCACAAATATTGCTTACCTTCCAGCAGGCATGTTCAGTACCCCGACGAAGTTGCTTACATCACCTCTCTACGCAGTAAGTATTTCTCAATCCTTTACACTTCATTTAATTGATTTTATTTTGTGTGTACATTGGCATCATTTATTAGGCATTCATTGCATTATGGTTGATAAGGGATCTTGACTCATTTTACAGGAAAGAAAGGTTATTCCTTGTTTTCAAAGACTTCAATATTTTTCTGAAAATAATTTGCTCACTATGATTTTTCTCCTTTTCCCTTCTCTAACCACCAGTTCAAGTCAGTGAGAACACAATCTGAATCTCAAGGCCAATTCTAGTAATAGAGAACCTATTAAGGATAGAGGGTGTTCCAACTAATGAGGGCTCTCCATAAAGTCTAGTATGTATTTACCTTATGGATATCCTTGACTTGTAAAGATGTTTAAGATTGAACAATGTAAAGGGGTCTAAAGAAAGCCAATGGTTGAACAGTTACCAAAGTCTCCATAACACATTCGACATACTAAAAAATCCATGGAACTATTTATTCATATTCAAGGCCTTTGTTTATGTACATAGGCATTTGAGTGAGACCGAAAAGCAAATGCATAAGGAAAATACAAGAAACTTAAAAACATGACCGGAAAATAAAAGCATGAAATGAAATGACATGAAGACGATATGTACAAAGAAGAGAGCAGCTACAAAAGCAGCTAAGCAAAGTGAAATTTCAAGTCTTGGCCATTTATGGGAAGGGATTCGGTCTTCCCATCTAAGGTTTGGGGACAAAAAAAAAATTGTTGTCCAAGTTTCTCCTTGACTTTATATGGACCAATCCACAAGGACTGAAACTTGTTGTGCTTGCCCTTGTCTTCATGGGATTTATCCCATTTCAATATAAGATTACCCACACTAAATTCCTTATTGCCTACATATTTCTTGTCAACCATCTCTTGATCTAGTTCTAATGTGAGAAAAATTCCTCACAGACCTTTTGTCTTTCTTCCTCAAGTTTTAACAAGGTGTCGATCCTACTTTGCATAATTAGGCATGACCTACCACAGGATTCTTGAGACAATTGTAAAGTTGGTACGTACAGGTTGGGTGGTAGGATAGCTTCTTTTTCGTACACAAGGAAACTGTAATGGGAAGTGCCAAGAGAGGATTTAGGAGTGACCCAATCATCCCATATGGCATTAGTTAGAGCATTATTCCAATTTATTTGTTGTGTTAGAATGGTTTTCTTTATGATACAGATTATTGCCTTGGGGGTATTAATTGGAAGAATACTTCAATACAATTCCATTTTCCAAAGAAAATTCATACAACCTTAATGATGAAAAATAAATTGCATTTTCAAAGACAAGGGAGGTAGGAACACCGAACCTGGTAATAAAATTCTGACTAAGAAAATGAATTACCTCTTGATTGTTCACTTTTCTAAGTGTCACAACTTCAACCCACCTTGTAAAATATTTCATGGATGTGAGAATATACTTATATTGCTTTGAGGAGTGTGGAGTGATATGCCCAATAACGTCCAGACCCCACTGTTGAAAAGGCTCTTCTACTAGAATGGGCTCGAGTGGCACAACTGATCGTGACTCTCTTCTAACACACTTTTGACAGATAGAACATTTGTGCACATATTCATTATTGTCTTCGAATAATGTAGGACAGTAATAGCCCACCCTTATAATCTTGTGTTCTTTCGTATCACCGACATGGTTTGCTCCTATGATTTTGTCATGCAATTCCCTCAAGACCTTCCCGGCATCAGCAGATTCCAAACACTTCAGTAACACACCATTATGGTGCCTTTGGAATAGATCCCCATGGACCAATTGATAAGACGACTTTTTTAGTCTGATGGCCCTTTTCTGCTTCGTCGATAAATGTGAAGGAAAAGTACCTTATTCTAGATATTGCCTCAATTCTCCATACCAAGATGCTGGTAAGTTGGGTGTGGGTGTAGAATCATTGTTGTACATCTTAATCTCTTACTCCTAACCAATGATTTCTTATCCATGAGGATCAGAGGCTTCGGCAGCAAGATTTCATAAGCCATGGCCTTTCACTGTGTGAATCAGCTTGAACTCAAGATCATATTCTTGTAAGCATGTCATCTAATTGAATATACATTCTTCCACCTCCTGTTGTACAAACGTGAATCTAGTTGATGGATGAGGTAAAAACATTATGACATGATTTTTCAAAATTAAAGGCCTAAAGTGTTTAACATCCTTATACATAGTGTATGCTTGCTTGTCCATATCATGATAATTCAGCTCTGATACTTACATGCCCGTGCTCATAAAGTATATTGTTTATTCATTCCCTTGGTCATATTTTTGTGTTAACATGGTTGCTAATGAAGAATCGGAAGAAAAAGTATATAGCATGAAATCTTTATTAAAATTAGGACTATAAAGAGCGAGAGCTTCTGCTATATCTTGCTTTGTCTGCTTGAAATCTTCCTTCTCTTCGTGTTTCTTATACAATGCATCCTTTTTTCACATATTTTGCAGGGGCTTTACAATTTGGGCATAATCTAAAATGAACTTACGAAGAAAATTAATCTTTCCCAAGAACGATTGCACAACTTTCTTGCCACATGGACACAGCATTTGCTTAATAGCTTTGACGCACACAAGGTCAACTTTTATACCACTCTTTTTTATGATATGCCCTAAGAGATTCCCCTCAGACATGGACGATTGAGTGATATACCATATTTTTCGCAACACTCAAAAATATACCTCAAATAACGTAGATGGTCAAATATTTTCTTTGAGAATAATCTCATGTCATCAATGTACACCACTATGCTTTTCCCAATCAACCCTATAAAAGTGATATCCATTGATATTTTAAATGTTGCCCCAACATTAATAAGACCAAAGGGCATACATCAAAATGAAAATGTCCCCCATTTGGTTCTGAAAGTAGTCTTCAATCGATCTGGCACAACAACCTAGGGCATGGTTAGAGCTAGAAAACTCATCAAATAAAGAGAAAATCTTAGATCTTGAGATTGTTTGAAGGATCTACTCCATGGAGGGGACTGAGTAGTTATCTTTATCTGAAGCTCGGTTGAGATTCCATAAATCAACACACGAGTTGATCTCTCTGGACTTCGTTCTTACAGAAACAAGGTTTGAAACCCACATGGAATGCCTAACTCTAAATATAATTTGTTCATCCAATTGCTTCTTTAATTATTTCTTTATAAGAGGCTCCATTTTTGGATGTACCTTCCTAAACTTCTGTTGAAAAGGATTGACCTTGAATTTTATCAGAATGACATGTTGGATGATACATGTGTCATATGTCTTTAAGTCATCATATGTCCAAGAGAAAATGTCTCATTATATTTTGAATAACTCTATGAAGGCTTGTCTTTGTTCAAGGGAGCAACAAGTACCAAGATTGATGAACTTGGGATTTTCCTTTGTTCCAATATTGATTTGCTTGTGCATTAATGTGAAACTATGAGTCTTCATGTTGTGGGGTCCTTGAAAATGATTCTATAAGTCAAATAAATTTTCAAGTGAAACAACACCTTTTGGCATTGGGTTTCCCTTTCGTGTTTCAGCGTCGTCATGTAAGTCCATATCATGTTCGTCTTCATCTATAACCGCATCCTTCAAAATGTTTGCATTTGCAAGGAAGTCCAATACCTGTTGATCATCACTGAAAAATCATAAAAACCTAGCAGCAGTATTATCTAAGGTTAATTCTTAGAACCGATTTGATACCAAAGGCATTGAATCCAGAAATTAATTGTCATACCTCTTGTTGGTAATCCTTGAGATGTGGTGAAAGAAAATGAATAGTATCATGTACCTATTCAGCGATGATCTCAAATTCACCAATTATCTTTAGATATTCCATGTTCAATTCAATGTTTTGATATGTGGTTTTCATTAATGTCAACCCAAGCAGCATTAAGAGCTACCCCAATCTTTGTCGGCAAATTTTGGCATGGAAATTTATGATTTCTTGTCTCCTAATCCATCTAGTTAGACTCTCCTTGAAAATATATTTCTATTGATATATGCTACGCCCTATGGTTCCATTTGGTTTGAGAGAAAATTGAGTTTGAAGTTGTAGACCCAGTTTTTTGGGCTAAAACCCCAGTGGGTAATGACATGACACCTTATTCACCTACAGTTGTCAATATATGACAACTATTCTTGTTGAAATATCATTGTGTATAAGTTGAATTTCTTCAAGAGCCAAAGGTAGTAAATCAATCATTGACTTCACAACCTAGGTAGGACCATATGCACTAAGCCTATCATTGATTTCAAAATTTTAGTGGAATTAATTTTTTTTCTAGACAGATATTAATGAGGGTTAGTAATTAATTAAATTAAGGGTCAGTTAGAATGTTTTCACATCATAAGATATAATTCTTAGGTTGCAAAGCCATCAATTAAATCACATTCCCTCCGTTAATTAATCTAAAAACTCTTCTATGGTAAAATGGTCAAAATATAGCCAAAAATATCTGAACATTAATATAATTCAAGGGTTGTGGATCTTTCTTCAATCATAAGGTAATGAATTCCTCCAATGTTTATGAATCCCCTCTTACAATATTCGTTGAAACCTCCTCATTTATAAGGTATGACCTTTTCTCTCTCACAAGGATATGGAATAAATGAATATTTTTAATGAAACCTTCGACCACCTTCGATGAAATTTAACACATATTTTTAGGTATAACGGTTTGTTTTGAGAAAAGAATGATATTACAAGTCTGCAATTTTGAGAAAATGTTATTACAAGTCTAGCGAAGGGTAATACAAGGTCTCAATCCTTCAACGAGACTGTAACTTTGAATGAAGAACAATACGAACCGCAGTTTAAGCGAAGGCATCATTCTTGAGCCATATATCATAGTGCAAATCCATTTGTTCAAGGGAGAAATTATAGTCTATACAAAATCTCTTGCGGTCTACATACCCCTCGGTCCTAAAAGCACACAATTTGGAAGACATTATCAATCTTGGGCATGTGGTGGCTACACCTACGATTAGAACTATTTTACAATACCAACGAAGAAGAGGTAAAGGTTCAAACAAGTGTGGTTACTTGTCTAACCATAGGAAGAGTGAGGCTTTATCTTGTTGCAATTTGTTGTTAATTAGGTATGCCATTATTGTTTAAGAGTTATCACATTATTAGTCTTTGAAGCAACACAAATATGTAGCATGCTAAGGATACAAACTTGATCATTACACAATTCTGGAATGTTGCATGCTTGAATTCAAGTTAGGTATGCAATAAGAGTAGCATGGTCATTGTATAACATTGCAGACTGGTTGTGGTAGCTAGCAGCTAAATTTGATAGGACTAGTATTTAGTTTAAGTTCAATTAGAGTTCAAGATAGGGCTTGTATGAAGTTTAAAGTTAAGGCCGGTATTGAAATTTGTAATCAAGGTATAAGTGACTAGGGTCTATCATAGATTTAGACTCTTGTATAGCCTACTTTTGGTTTTTTGTTAGGTCTAGGTATTATGTAAAATATCCTTCAAGTCTGTCACCTATAGGTTGGGGCATCTAAATACTTCAGGGTGGTAGGGTGGTGGTAGGGTGGTGATAGGGGGGCATCCATTCAGCTGACTGTTGATCAAACTAGGGTGTTGGGGCGTATTTCCAGTGCGAGTTGGAGAAGAATGCTTTTCTATAATTCTAGGAAGTTGTAGCTTTCTTTTCAGTTGGGGATGAAGATTAAAGAACTTATTAGAGTTTAGTGGTTTTTTACCCGGAGGGGCTTTTCCACCTAAAAATATTATGCCTACTGTCTCTATTTTTGCATTGTTGTTTAGTACTCTTATTTCACAATAATAATAATAATTGAATATTATCTAATGCTCTGAAAAAGATTAATAAAGTGCTAAGTGCTAAGAAACACTAATTCAACACCCCCCCCCGCTCGCTCTAGTATTTCCAACACAATGGATTTCTTTAGTCCAAGAATCAATGCCTCATACTCTGCAGCATTGTTAGTACATTGGAATTATAAATGGAAAGAAATCAGAAATGTATTCTTTCGAGGGTCCATCAGGATACAACGTGCACCAGCTCCATCCTGTGTTTTTTGATCCATCATAGTAAAACGTCCACATATTAGTATAACTAGAATCTAAACTAAAACTATTTACATTTATATTACAAATTTCATTACCACTAGCCGGAGGGAAAGAAAAGAGTTCAATCTATGTATCTAATGAGATAGGTGACGGCATGGCTTGGTAGCATCCAATGTCAAACTCTAAAAAGCAGTTCCCCAATTCTTCCTAAGCGTTGTTGATTGGTTCATTTGGTGCTTCTAATTCAATAATTGCATGCTTCATGTATGACTCACTATTAACCCTAATATTATTGTTCTTTTCTTTGTAGGGGAGCCATAAATGAGACTAGTCTATTGCGAAATACCCTTGAATTTTACTAGACTAGTCTTTGCTTTGTAAAATCCCTTATGCTTCAGGAATATCAACAACCACAATATCAATGAACTGGTGAACTCTCGAGTCAAAATATAGTCTGATCAGTGCATTTTTCAACTCTCCCACAACTCGAACTTGAGATATTTCAAGTTGGATGATTCCCGTATCTATCTTCTCAAGTTCAGCATTAATTTTCTTGCAAGTTGATGAATGCATTACGTTCATTGATGCACCATAGTCAACTAGACAATTATGCAAATTGTAATTGCAAATCTCAAATTTCAACAAGAAATAAGGTACTAAATATCTTTGTAGGTTTTAACCCCATACAAAAATTACCTGCATACGAATTCTGAAACACGAAAAATAAACAATGTGAGAGCATAACACATAAAACACATATATACAAAGATTTTCCCTGGATCCCAAAACTGCGACTACCAGCTTGATTTTTCATTATGTTCCTTTCAATGTTACAATACATATTTATACATGTCGAAGCATCCAATACCATGGACCGAAAACCATCGCGTCCAAAACCAAGGACCGAAAACCATCGCGTCCAAAACCATGTGCGAAAATCATGCACAAAACCATAGGTAGGTTTGCCCAACCTGCACCCCTCAAACCCCCTGTGACCCCCCCCCCTGCTACGCAATCGGCGCAACGAAGGAGGGGCTCCGCCCCCTTTCTAACCCCCCGGTTAACTACATGGGCTAGTTGTGGAAAGAATATAACACGACCCAACATTCTCCCACTTGTTTTTTTCTTTCCACGAGGGGCCACAAGAGAGCTTAGTCATTTATCTAGCCCTGCAATGCCCATTGTTTCTCTACACCAAGAGAACTTCTAAAAGCTCATATATTTTTTCGATTTATCTGCAGTATTCTTCAAAGTGTCCACCTTTACCAGCAACACCTTTTTGTCTTCTATCATATCCCTCACAAAGTGATACTCAACATCAATGTGCTTTGTCTTTGAATGATATGCAGGGTTCTTTGCCAAGAAAATTGCACTTTGGCTGTCACAGTCTATCCTTATAGCTCCCTGTACTAACCCCATACTTAAACACAATCTCTGCAACCAAACTGCTTCCTTGCTTGCATGAGTGGCTGCCATGTATTCTGCCTCTGTAGTTGATAGTGCCACTACAGATTGTTTCTTACTCATCAACTGACTGCACCTCCAAATAGGTTAAACACATACCCACTTGTAGATCTTCTCTAATCCAGATCTCCAGCCCAGTCTGCATCAACAAAGCCACGGATATCCAACACTCTGTCCAATCCTGGTCTTCCTTGGTAGCACAAACCATAATCACTAGTGACACGCAAATACCTGAAAACCCACTTCACTGCTGTCCAGTGCTCCTTCCCTGGTTTTGACATAAACCTGCTTAATACTCTCACTGCATGTGCAATGTCTGGTCTAGTACAAACCATGCATACATCAAGCTACCGACTGCACTTGCATTGGAACACGGGACATGTCCTCTTCCTCTTCTTGTGTCTTTGGATACTGTTTATCAGATAACCTCATGCCTACAGGAATAGGAACCTTCACTGGTTTACTATCCTGCATATTAAACCTCTGCAATATTCTCTCGACATACTTCCTCTGGTTTAACCAGAGCTTCCTCTTTGCCCGATCTCTTTTAATTTCCATGCCCAAAATATAGTTTGTAGCACCGATATCTTTCATGTCGAATTTGGAGGACAATTGGGTCTCAAATCCTGGATAATTTCTTTGTCATTTCCAACCAACAACATATCATCAACATACAAGACCAGATAAATAACACGGTCACCAATTAATTTAAAATACACACAATGATCTGCTTTGCTTCTGGTGAAGCCAAGTCCCCGTATAAATGTATCAAATTTCTGATACCACATCCTTGGTGACTGTTTTACCCATACAAAGACTTCTTTAACTTGCATACTAGTTCTTTCTTACCCTTCACCGCAAAGCCTTCCAGTTGCTTCATGTAGATTTCCTCTTCCAAATCCCCATGAAGAAATGTTGTCTTCACATCCATTTGTTCTACCTCAAAATCAAAAGCAGCAGCAACAGATAAAAGTAATCTAATAGAAGTTACCTTGGCAACAGGAGAAAAAATATCACCAAAATCAATTCCCGACACTTGGGAATAACCGTTTGCTACCAACCGAGCTTTGTATTTCTCCACCTTTCCTTCTACATTTGTCTTCTTCTTGAACACCCATTTGTTGCCAATGGGTTTCCTTCCAGCCGGCAACTCCACCAGATCCTAAGCCTCATTTTTGTGCAAAGATGCAATTTCATCAACCATGGCCTCTTTCCATAGTTTTCCATCCACTGAATCTATTGCTTCCTTCACAGTTCTGGGATCATCATCAGTAATAGATAAAGAAAAATTTGAACAGAAAGCAGATGGACTATACCTTTTTGGCTGCCTTCTTTCTCGAATTTATCTTCTCACACCCGGAGTTTTTGGCTCTTCATCTTCTGATTTATCCTCTGATGTAGAGTCTGATTCTTCCTCCTTTAGCTCAAACTCTATCTTCTCAAGTTCCTTTGGTTGGAATTCATGTTTAATAACATCTTTCACCTCTCTGAACACCACATCTCG
>APFE031341201.1:80892-101342 GCA_000404065.3 Pinus taeda
ACCTGCATACAAATTCTAAAACACAGAAAATAAACAATGTGAGAGCATAACACATAAAACACATATACACAGAGATTTTCCCCTAGATCCCAAAACCGGGACTACCAACGTGATTTTTCATTATGTTCCTTTCAATGTTACAATGCATATTTATACATGCCGAAGCATCCAATACCATGGACCGAAAACCATCGTGTCCAAAACCATGTGCGAAAATCATGCACAAAACCATAGGCAGGTCCGCCCAACCTAACATAGGTTCCAAAACTAAAAAAATTTGGGGCATTGCCCCAAACCCCATAGAGTGGGGTTATCTGCACCCCTCAAACCCCTTGTGACTCCCACCACTACGCAATCGGCGCAACAAAGGGGGGGCTCTGCCCCCCTTCTAACCCCCCGGTTAACTACGCGGGCTAGTCGTGGAAAGAATATAGCACAACCCACAATATCAATGAACTGGTGAACTCTCGAGTCAAAATATAGTCTGATCAGTGCATTTTTCAACTCTCCCATAACTTGAACTTGAGATCTCTCAAGTTGGATGATTCCCACATCTATCTTCTCAAGTTCAACATTAATTTTCTTGCAAGCCGATAAATGCATTACGTTCATTGATTTACTTGACTCAACTAGACAATTATGCACATTGTAATTGCAAATCTCAAATGTCAACAAGGAAGAAGGTAATAGATATATTGAATTAGAATTTGCATCATTAACAATGGATTCAAGATTTACGAAGGCTTTAGACTTATCATAGGAAGCATCCTTGGAAGATGTAGTAGCTTTGTTGGCTGAAGGCATGGATGTGAAAGTCTTGACAATCAATGGCCTCTACCTAAACAACTTGGCCAACTTGTAGAGTAATATATTTTCTCGAGTTTTCTTCATACCCTCAATCATGTTATAACCAATATCAGAAGATACACCCTCATCCTTGGACGGTTAAGCATAGTTGTTGGTTGAGAAGGCTTGGCAGCGGCTTCAGGAGCGTCATAATTACTTTTAGTATTCGCTGACGTATTCTTCGGGGCCTACTCGATCAAAGATTTGAAGTTGAAGTTTGAGAAGGATCCTTTGGAGGCAATATTTTCCTCAACAACGTCACCTTCTTGTCTTCCAAGGTGTGTTAATCCATTGGTCCTTTGCTCCTCAAATTATAAGACTTTGGAGGTTTAGCAGGAGGAGTCTCTCTAACTGAAGCTTCCCCAATTGATTGGGTCTCACAGTGTCTAACAACTTGAAAAGTCATCACGAATGAACCAACATTATCTTCAGGGTTGATGCCTCTTCTTTCAATTGATCATCTTCAACTTCAATCGTCTAATCATTGAGCACTTTATTCACCATTCTGGTCATTGTGCACCCATTGCGGGCATGTCTTCTCTAAGTGAGCAACTTGGTGGAATGTGCAATAATTGTCCATATCCAATTCCTCAACATTAAGATTCATGTTCGAACTTTGGGCAAACTTAACCAGCTGAATATTACTCTTCTTGAAAAGCTTTCACTAATCTTTCTCTTCAAATTAGACACCCCATTAGTTAACTACTTAAGATATTTTTCCAAAGCTTCAAAATCAAAGGCGTCTTTGTCATTAGATTTACTGGATGAAGCTTGAGATTTCTTACCAGTAGCCTTTGAATCATCTTGTATGTCATGTGCTCCTATGGCGATCAAGTCTTTTTCATTAGCGATGGCTTCCACAAAGTTCTCCACCATTGTAGCCTTTGCTTCTCTCTTCACGAACATAGCAATATCACGCGATAGTGTTGATGTGTACTAGTTAATGGCGACAAAATCATGAGGAGGCACATCATTGGGAAACTTATTTAGAATAGTTGTGAAATGTTGATTAAAGTCTTTAACTCTTTGTTTTTTCCCCGGCTTCAGAGAGCTTTACTCCTTAAGCAGCATAGCAAGTGTCTTCTCTTCTCAAACTTCTCTAGGAAAGATTTTATAAACTAATCCCACGTTCTAATAGATGCTACGGGAAGAGAATGGTACCTCGTAGTGGCTTTACTCTCCAAGGTGCATGGGAGCAATTTGCATGTGATTTCCTCGTGATGCACACTCATCATCCTCACTGAGATAAAAATTATTAATGTGATCTTCAATGGAGATCCTTTTCTCTCGGTCATACTTCGTGAGATTTTTTTCAAGATGGCGGGGTAAGTCATGAAGAATAACTTGAATATCCAAACTGGATTGTTCCATCCAGACCAAAGGTTGTGGTTGTTTTTCGGCCATATTATAGATGTTTCTACTATCTTTGTCGTTTTCTAAATCAGAGCCTTAGCATTTGATATCGTTCCATAAATTCCCCTAGTCCCTTAGATTCTCTTTGCCCTACGGTCTTTCAATGTGTTCAATGTTCTCTACAAGTCCTTGGATTCCACCTTCTAAATTTTCTTCATTGAGATTCTCCTCTTCATCGTTCTTAGAAACAACTAGACTTTCAATACCTTCTATCGAGCATCCTTCTACAACATCTGCAAAATCATCCAAAGCAACATTGACTAGTTCTTCAACTATAATGACTACTACTCCTTGGTGAGATGTATGTGGTTGGGAAAGTGGAAAGACGAATGCAACAAAAATAAGTCCAAGACTCTTCATGAACTGACAGGTGATAGGGCATAGAGCTCTCAATTAGTCATGACTTCATACACAGGTTCGGGACTATGCAGAGGAGACTCGATTGCAACCATTTCCCAAGTAGGAGGGGTAGGGAAATGAGAACGAGGTTGGTTGCTTGCTTTCTCATACATCTCAGGGAAAGAACGAGGATTTTTACTAGCCATACAACAGAGATCCTCCTTCTAGCACCAAAAATCTATTAACGGGCCAAATTTACCACCAACAGTCAGGGGATCTCCCCAGTGAAGAATCCAAATTAAACTACATTGTTTGGTATGGGATTCTCATCTGATATGTGGGCCTCGATGTTAGCATGATGTTTTTTATATTCACTTTGGAAAAAATGAGCAACAAGTGAGAGAACAAATATAACTTTCAACAAACACAAGTTAAATAGCTTTATGGAAACCAAATGTATGAGATGTTGTGAATATAACAACGTCGAAATAACATGGCATGAATCTTACAAGAATCAATGTTAGCAGGACCTCAATTAAAATGCATGTATAAAGATAAAGATTTATTATCAACTTTGAATTAGTTGTTAATCGACAACAAACATTAAAGCATACAAAAGTGTATAACTCCATAAGTGATATATGCTCAAATCAACAAAACAGTGTGATAATTTAAACACAATGAAAGTGTAACATGTACCATCAAATAGTCGTAAGAAAAGTATCACAATGCTCAATAACACATAAAAGGAATTGCATAGTCAGACTCAAAGAGCTTCAAACATTAAGTTGAAATATTGGCAATGTCATCACATGAAATGTCCATGAAATCCATTAGAGGAGATGCAAAGCCACCACTGAACCCTCAAAAATTCTATTATCTCTCAAACAATATGGACAAGTGAAGTCCAAAACTAAAATCCCTTTGCATCTAACCATGAGGGTTTATTTATAGAAGGTCGGGGAACTTTTCACCTACCATGACCTTTCATCTACTCTCATGACTCTTCAACTTCCCAATGACCTTTCACATTCCATGTGACTCTCTCTATTATAAATTCTAGTTTACTTTTAGTAAAATGCAAAATACATCAAAGAAACAAAATATTCTCAATCAACTAATTTAGTAATGGACAAATCTGGAGCATCTATTTGTAGGTCCTGAACCAAATATGTTTTTTGTAATTTATATTCAGCCGCGAGTGTCAATACTTTGTGTTGCAGCTCATCCCCATGCCTAGTAAGGCATTCTAATGCATCTAGTACTAGGATTGACTTCTTTGCTAGCAAGTTTGCAGCTTCACCAGCTCAACCACACATTGTCTAATCACCTCTTGTAGCTTCCAAATTGTCTCTCATAGTGGCTTTCTTGATTGGGTCCAAAATCGCTTGTATCTCTTGCTTTATCTCTTCCCTTGATTTGGTTTCACCTAGTGCACCTATGGAGGGTATTTTGTGCATTTTAACAAGAGATTCCAACCCATTATACAAGGTTTTCTAAGAGGCCATGACCTTTTCCAAGTCCCTGCTCAGCGTATCATGTGATTGCATCTTGATACAAATAATTTTATCATTTTCTGCCACTATCCAACTCTTCCTTAGGAGCTCTTTAGGCTTAATGGGATACTTGATGGTACATTCATAGGTAACATCAACCATTGTGGAGGTTAGCTTAATAGTCATTCCTCTATCTTGTACTTCGCTTTGTATACCAGGGAATGGAGCCATAACTTGATTCAATTTTGTAGCAATTCTAGCAAAAGTTATTGTCCCAAGGTTCATCGTGGTGTTCATGACTATCTCCCTTTCTATAACAACTAATATGGGCTTTACTGGGTACTTCCCCATGACTAGATCGGTTGATTTAATGGTCTTATTAATACTAGTGAGATCTTCAAATAAAACTCATCAACTCTTAAATATCATATCCAATTAAAAAATGGTCATTACATGTGGATATATGACAACCATGAGAAAATTGATTGCATAAGAAATTTATTCACATTTTTACAAATACACTTAAATGAAAGTGTGCATTTAAGCATTAACCATCCTTAGTTAAAAGTGATAAAGCATCCATATAATATTAACACCTAACCAACAAATTAAATCCTTAGCACTATTTCTAGTGCATGAATACCATTCATTGAAAAACTATAGCGACTTAAACTAAGGCATTAAGGAGATCATCTAAAACCTCTGAGATACAAGGCATAGGAATTGATATACTATTGTATGTGAAACAACTAGTGAAAATAGAAATGCAATTGGTGATGGAGATTAGTGGGATGCAAGTTGATGAATAGGAATCTCCCCAAGTCAACAAGTCACACTAATTTGAGTGTGTCTTCGAGGGTGGTTTTCTGAAGGGAAACACTCCTTAATATACCTTACTCACTTGTGACCCTTCGATGTGTTTTAGTGCTCGCTCAATCACGACTCCTCAATACAGATTGACCCTCACACAAAACTCACAACATTACTCTTCATTATGAGGACTCACAATGTAGCACGATGCCAAATGATGTGCATTATTCATGTTAAGGTGGTTATTTCACAGGTAAAAATTAAGGTTTTTAAAATTGATTTATGGTTTTTTGAAGGGGCAACAAGAGATTAGCACCAAAATAATGAGAAAACAAATCAAGGATGCATTAATTTGTGGCCCTAATACCCTATGGGAATTGCATCTAAAACAGTCCCAAGTACTCATTTCCTTGACTTCAAATCTCTCAAAAAAATTTCAAATTCTTGAAATCTTTCCAAACCAATTAGGGCAATTTCATCCCATTCCCAAGCCCACAAAAACATTAAATCAACGAGAACAAGTTTCAAAGATGGTAAGGGCAATGTATACCAAAAGAATCATATCCATATGCCTTAAATGATAAGGAGTGTACGTTATTATTGAAGAAAAAATAACCATCTTAATTAGTGGTCCTATCCTTTTTAAGGTTAGACATAACTTGAGCAACCTCATCATGATAAATGGAAACTTTAAATATTTCTAACACATTATTTTTTATCCTTTTCAACCGACAATATTCCAAAGTCAAAATAAACCTTTGCTAATTGAATTATAACTTTTCAAATATAATAATATATAATAGTTGGTTACTTGACATGGTCTTCTCCAATGGCATCTTTGTTAATTGAATTATAATTCTTCAAATATAATAATATAAAATAGTTTGTTATTTAACAGTCTTCTCCAATAGCATCTCCCATGTCCCTTACCATGAGGATAAAATACCTTACATATGTAAATAAAAAATTCAAACCCGCAAACACATTCAAACATTTTATAAACTTTAAACTCAATGTAAAAATTCTTAGATATTATTTAATTTTAAAAGAACATGTAACAATGTTACAAGAGGCTCTAGAGATAGCAAACAGACAATTCCAAAGAGAAGGCAAAAAAGAACATTGGGAAAGATAGTCCAAAAGAAATCAAAGCGGGAGTCGAAGACGCTAATGGTTACATAAGGACAAAGGAAGAAGAAGATGCAAGTGCTTGTAGAGCACAGGAAATAGAACACAAATAAAGAAATGATAGGGAAACAAACATTATTATCAAGGGAATACGATATTATCGGAAGAATGAAAGCACTCTCAATTTGACAAGAGACTTTCTGAAAGAGAAACTACATTGGAAAGGGAAAATTTTCCAATCAAGGAGGGTTGGGAGGATATGTGAAGAGAGACATTGACCCAAAAAGGTTACCATGAAGTGTACAAAACAAACACCAGCTTTTGGAAAAAAAGAAACTCTTGAAACGCTCACACTTCTTTTTATATGAAGATTTAACCAAAAAACAACAAGAGGAGAGAAGGGATGAAGTGGAGAAAATTAGAGCAAAAAGAAATGAAGGGGAAAGGGAATGGTTGTACAATGGTAAAGTCGTTGCAATGTTTGGACCTTCGGGCAAAACAGAGCAGTGAGTTAGCAGTAAAGGAAAAACAGAGAATTCGCTAATAAGAACGAAAACAACAAGAGCAACATGGATGAAAAGGGGTGAAGACTCAAATTTGAGTCTTATGTGCCAAACTGCGTAGCAGTCAAATCCTACCCAAGTCTACCTAAGTTTAGTTTGTTGGAATTGTAGAGGTTACCCTTGGAGGAGGGGACTTGGGTTATGGCCTATTGCGAAATGTAGAGACATAATTTGTCTCATAGAAACTCATGAGCATGATGGTTTCAAAACTCATGTGTTTGATGGTTATTTGAAGTTGGAAGTTTGGAACAAGGTAGTAGAAAATGGCAAAGGGTATGGGGGAATACTAGTTTTAGTGAAAGAAAAAGAAGGTCGACACATTTGGTTAATTAAAGAATATGCAAATAAACAAATATTTATGGCTGAAAATATCGAAGAATGAGAATCAAATAACTATTGCAGCCTATTATTTTCCCCCTCAAATCTCAAAAACTTACAAAAATAAGGGGCTTGACAGCAAGGATCCGTACACACCATTAAAACAAGATATTGTCATGTACTCTTAGCAAGGAGAAGTTATTTTAGGAGCAAATTCCAATGCTAGAACAATAAATAATCAAGCTAGCATTCTTTGTTGCAAAGAGGATAAAAATCATATTTGGCTCACTAAAGAGAAGAATCCCCAATGGGTGAGGTTTCAGAAGATGACAAAGTTAGCAATCATTTTGGAGAGTTGCTTACACTATGTGGGGCTTTCAAATTAATTATTTGCAATGGTCTAGAAAGATGGAAAAAGTCTGGAAACGTCACTTGCAACACATACAATGGGGCAAGTGTTGTTGACTATGTGATGTGTTCACAAAGCTTGAGAAAAAAGATAGATGAAGTTAATATTGGAGGAGCATATTTGGGACTTAAAATCAAACCATAACCCAATTTATATAAGGTTATCATGGTTAAGAAAGGAAACATAGGAGGAAAACCTAATGCTCTCGACAATCACTATCAAGGGGCAAAATTCTTCTAATGCAAGAAAATTGTACTATCTTCAAGACAATGTTAGAGAGACTAATTCCGGAGGAGAAAATTGGTTTCAAAAACTTCAACAGTTATGAGTTAACAAATATAATTCAAAGTGCACTTGAGAAGTGCAAACGAGCAAAAAATAGGAAATCAAAATCAAATTGTTTTCCTTTAAATGCTTGCTTTGATGAGGAATGCAAAATGGCAAGGAGAACCTTGAAAAACGCAGTAAAGGAGAAGATGAATGTAAAGTTATATAAGCGGATATTATAAAGGAAAAAAGATGAGTTCATGCAAATAAGGAGAGAAGGTTAATATATTTAAACAAGAATAATCCAAAGCTTTTCTAGCAGGAATTGCAACCAAAGAAGAAGTCAATTGAAAATAATACTACAACGAATCAATGGTTTGAATATGCAAGACAACTCTATGAGAAAGAATCTGAGGCGCCATCACCCTCTCACCCTCCCCTTCGCCCCCGCCCCCTCTCCCCCACTGTCGCCCCCCAGGATCAACACAAATTCAAAGCTCTTCACATTAGAAGAGGTGAAGAATGGAATTAAGAAGTTGAAAACAGGAAAGGCAAAGGACTTGGTTGAACTTCAAGCAGAGTATCTAAAATGGGGAATGAATGTTCTTCCACCACACATCATGGAAATATTCAACAACATCATTCAGCAAGGATTCCCAAGAGACTGGACAATTAACCTAGCAATACCCCTTTTTAAAAGTGGAGACATTAATAATCTATCCAACTATAGAACAATTATGATCAATCCATTGTTTACAAAGCTTTTCAACAACACGGTAGAAAATAGAATTAGTAATTGGGCAGAAGTAAAAGAAAAGACAGCAAGAGGACAAGTGGGTTTTAGGCCAAAACATTCTATAGTGGATCATGGTATCACGTTGAGACACATAGTTGAAAAGGTTTGGGAGGACAAAGAAGAAGTATTTTGCTGCTTTGTTGACTTCAAAAAAGCATTTGACATAGTCCCTAGAGATAAGTTGTGGCATAGAATGGAAGAACTTGAAATTCTTGTGCATTATAGAGCCATTGTCCATAGGCTTTATGAGGAAATGGAAGTCAAGATTAGAACCTCAGCAAGTATTTCAGAAAGCTTTAAAAGTGAAATTGGAGTCAAGCAGAATTGCCCTTTAACCCCTCCTCTTTTTGGTGTATATATTGATAAATTGGAAGAGTGGCTAAATCTACAAGGTGGAGATGGTATTCGGTTGGGGGAGTTTGTGATAAAACTTCTTTTATACGCTGATGATATTGTATTGATTTCTAAATCAGCGCATGGATTGCAAATGCACTTAAATGCCCTTGACCATTTTTGTAGAGCAGTGGGGATGCAAGTCAATACTAGCAAGACCAAAATAATGACTTTC
Organism: Pinus taeda; assembly: GCA_000404065.3. NCBI lineage: Eukaryota > Viridiplantae > Streptophyta > Pinopsida > Pinales > Pinaceae > Pinus > Pinus taeda. The sequence continues at coordinate 89,846 of APFE031341201.1, forward strand.
TCTAATAAAAGGAAGCAAAGCCAACATACTTTCTTCTTTAAGACAGCATTCTTGAAGAAGTAAATGAGTAAAATCACCTCAATATTGATTTCAACAACAAACTCATTTGTGAGGACTACAGAAAGAAGAGAATTTTAGGTGGGTGGAAAGCATTATATGCTCTTCAAGATGTAGAGAGGCAAAGTTATGGGATTGGAAAACGATTAAAGTGCTTTTTGGACTCCTAGTTTGTCCAGTGATGCTATATAGGTATAAATTGTGAGCTAGCAGCACCCCGTCTCAAAATGGAAACAAATTGACAAAATCCAAAAACACTTGATCATGAGCAAGTTCAAAATAAAAAGTTCAATACCTTATTAGATAATGTTGAGTGAAATAGAAGCAACTCCCATCGAAGCAATTGCTATGGTGCAGCGCATAAAATGTCTAAAAAGAATTGAGCAAATGAGAGTAGGAAGATGGCTGAATGTTATCTTCAACGAAGGCATTAGTGAAAAAAAGAAAACATGGATGAAACAAAACTACACATGGATGCAAAAATGGAATACCTACCTCAATGTTTGTCCCACAAATAGCAAAGAGCTAAAAGAGTTTGTTATGGAGAAGTTTCGTAAAAAGGTATGAGGAAAAGAGTTGGGTAGAAAGAAGAAGTACTACATTGAGGAATTCAACCCTATGTGTGATCTACAACAAAAAGAGTTCATTGGAGCTAGCGTTTCATGGAGGGCAAAAGTTCTTATTGCTTCAACTTCAGTGTGAAACAGGACAGTGAAAAATACCTAAAAAACCTTGGGAAGAACGATTGTACATTTTGCACGTCTGTGGCAGTGAAATCGGAAAAACATTTCATTTTGGAATGTGATACATTCAAAGACATCAGAGAAAGTTATGAGAACATGTTAGCATCAACATCTTGGCATTGTCTTTTTAACGAAGGGATTGTTAGAAGGTTGGGCAAACTCATCATTAGTTTGAATCAGAAAAGGATTGAGTTACAAAAAGCGAAAAGAGTTCTTATTGCTTCAACTTCAGTGTGAAACAAGACAGTGGAAAAGACCAAAAAAAGCTTGGGAAGAACAGGGGTACATTTTGCACGTCTGGGGTGGTGGAATCGGAAAAACATTTCATTATGGAATGATACATTCAAAGACATCAGAGAAAGTTATGAGAACATATTAGCATCAATTTTTTTAATGAAGGGATTGTTGGAAGGTTGCCCAACTCATCATCAATTTGAATCGGAAAAGGATTGAATTACAAAAAGCGAAAATTAGAAAATTAATGGTTTCATAGACTACTTTTAGTCTCATGGACCTTAAAATATCATTTCATTTCATAAATACACAACTTTGCATTTTATTTGTAATTCTTCTCGAAATATATTAATATTAATTCAACTAATACAGTAGTATTTTGTTTTTAATCTTTTTCAAAGTGTAATACAGTAATATTAATTAAATATATTCTTAATAAATATAAGTAATATTTTGTTTTTAGTTCTTTTAAGTGTAGTAAATATAAGTAATATTTTGTTTTTAAGTCTTTTTTAAGTGTAAATTAGTAATATTAAGTGAATTTATTAATTTAAACTCAATGTAGACATTATTGGAGATTATTAATAAATACACAAATTTACATTTTGTTTTTAATCCTTCTCAAAGCCTAATACAATAATATTAAGTAGATCCAAGCTAATTAAATCTTTTTTAATCCTTCTCCAAGCCTAATACAACAATATTAAGTCTAATTAAATATAGTTGTTAAATTATAATAGTTGTATTTAGTTGTTATTTGCCTAGTCTGTTGTTTGCTCTGTTGCTTTGTCTGTCGTTTTGCACATCCGACCCTGTGTTTCCCCTCCCTCTTCGCTTCCCTTCCACCTCCATGTGTCTTCATCCCAAGCACGATGTTTCAACTTTCGTGCAGCACTCTTATCTTACAGCGCACGAAAAACTCAGGATGCCCATTCTCTATGGCAAGTGAAGACTGCCTTCATTGTGCCAATCAACAAGCAGAATTGGAACAAATCCATGCTCATCAGAAGATATTGGATGTCAAAATCAACATCCAAACCCAGATTGCCAAGGAGAAACATGAGGCCGACCTCAACCTCTTTCTCCACAGAGTTACCTCTCTCCAAGAGCAGTTCAATGATCGCTCAAACATATGTAGCCATATCCAAGAATCCCTCGACATTCTGAAATACATCATGGTAAAAAGTAGCACCCCAGCACCAGCTCTGCAAATCTGAGGAACGCAAAAAGTGAAGCAAATCATGAAGAGTCTACAGCGCATCAAATCAGTGATATTAACATAGATTGAGCATGCATTGCAAATTCTGTTTCTCCTTGTTTAAGTTTATTAAAATATATACTTGTTCTGGTTTTCCACAAGTTGAAAATGACAGAAGCAAAAAGGATTTTTGTCTTCCTTGTATTACTTCCTTACTATGCTTCCCGGGCATAATGCCTTGTGACTCAAGTGTTTAGTCTCCTTAACTTATTTTTTTGAATACAAAAGCAATTGATTATGTAAAAAAAAAAAATAGTTGTATTTTGTTTTTAATCCTTCTCAAAACCTACTACAATAATATTAAGTAGATCGAGGCTAATTAAATTTTATTTTTAATCTTTCTCAAAGTCTAATACAATAATATTAAATAGATCCAGGCTAGTAAATTTTGTTTTTAATCCTTCTCAAATCCTAACACAATAATATTAAGTAGATCCAATTTAATTAAATTATAGAGTGTTTAAGAAGTCTAATACAATAATGTTAAGTAGATCCAGCCTAATTAAATTTTGTTTTTAATCCTTCTCAAAACCTAACACAATAATATTAAGTAAATCCATGCTAATTAACTTCTAGAGTTGTTAAATTATAATTGTAGATAAAATAACATAATACAATAATATTAGGTAGATCCATGCTAATTAAATTCTAGAGCTGTTAAATTATAAATTATAATAGTTGTAAATAAAATAACATAATGTTAAAAAAACATGTTTTTTTCTTTATTTTTATTTTATTAATGCTTCCCCACCTTGCATTGTGTAGAGTAACAACATCTTCAAAACCATCACAACAATATAAGTAAAAAAAAATGGCACTCATATTAAGTAAATCCAGGCTGATTAAATTATAGAGTCGTTAAGAAGTCTAATACAATAATATTAGGTAGATCCAACCTAATTAAATTTTGTTTTTAATCCTTCTCAAACCCTAACACAATAATATATTATTAAGTAGATCCATGCTAATTAAATTATAGAATTGTTAAATTATAATAGTTGTAGATAAAATAACATAATGTTAAAAAAACTTGTTTTTTTCTTTATTTTTATTTTATTAATGCTTCCCCACCTTAATTTTTAATCCTTCTCAAACCCTAACACAATAATATTATAATATTAAGTAGATCCATGCTAATTAAATTATAGAATTGTTAAATTATAATAGTTGTAGATAAAATAACATAATGTTAAAAAAACGTGTTTTTTCTTTATTTTTATTTTATTAATGCTTCCCCACCTTGCATTGTGTAGAGTAACAACATCTTCAAAACCATCATAACAATATAAGTAAAAAAAATGGCACTCTTCTGAACTTCTTCATTCGATTGACACTATTTATCAAATTTACAGTGAAATTGAGATTTATCCTAAAGATTTATTTGATAAATATGAACTCTGAAAGTTTGAAATCTGCTTTTAAATATTAAATAATAGTTATTAAAATTGAAATTAACCAAAACCCAAGATTAAAATGGATTTAGGCTAAATGAACAATAATTATTCAAGTATGGTAAATAAAATACGCTGGATAAAATGACATGGTGAAAAAAATAAGATTAATTTTTCACCAATTTATTTGGAAAAACAGAAAATCTGATGGATCTATGTTAATTGAATATCACTAATTTATTTGGGAAAACACCAACAGAACAGAAGATGAGCTGGATCTATGTTAATTGAATACCAATTGTTCATTGTTGAAATAAAACCTAGTTTGTCAATACAGAATAAAATAATACTGGCTTCAAAAATATAAGATGTGCCTTTTTTGGAGTGAAATACTCGATATATGAACTCATTTTTTCCAATGTAGCAGACAGACATTAAAATGGAAAACAATAGGTGCGAAATTCAAACAGATAGGCCAAAAAGTCCAAAACCTGGATGACGCATATCCATTTACAACAGAAGATTCAGCCCATGAATACATCGAGTCTTTGTTACAATGAAACAGGAAAAAGAACATCAAGAGCAAAAATGACACGATCAACTTTAAAATATATGATCACAACATCCTTTCTGCCAAAATATAATATACACTTGGAAGGATAAAAGAATATGATACTAGTATCTGGATCGACTCCGAACTCTGAAATGACAAGTTAGATTAGTCAGTGAAAACATTACTAAATAATTGCCAAAGTATTAACTAGCTAATAAATATATCTCCACATGAGGACTTACTACCTCGGTGAACGAGAGCGAGCATGGTATCTTCTTGGGCTCCTGCTTCTGCTGTGACGATACCTGCACCTTAAAATAAGCATACAAATCAACAAGAATTTTGAATCAAAACCTTGGGACAATATAGCTTATTTATCTGAACTTGGAACAGATGAGAATTTCGTGATTTAAAATTAAAGCGTGTTTATTCCCAGACAAAAAATTGTTCAGAGTGATATTAAGCAGCTCTGTAGCCAAAACTACAAGGCCCCAAAACTAAATTGCTGTCAATAACGCGTCACATATTACAGTTTTTTCCTAAACAACACTTAAGCCTAATAACAGCAGAATATGAGGAAGAAAGGTCTTCAACAGTTTGAAATGAGACCACTCGCATGGCAGAAAACCTGGCAGAGCTAAGCAAAAATTGGAGAGAATTTCCAAAATAAAGCATTTTATTCTTGAATAGAACGTAGAGCATGCTATAGCCTTCTGCACTTTCTGGAAATTCCACGGAGTGTTATCGGGACAACACAGTGAAGAATGACATTAGTTTATGCTTTAAATAAAATCCAACAGTAGTTTTCCATACCTCACAGGGGAACGACTGCGACTGCGGCTGTAACTTCGACTACGGCTTCGGCGCCTATACTTGGCAATTCTACTTGTCTCAGCCAGTTTCTCCTGCCTCTGCCTCTCCTGCTCACGCCTTTTTGCCATTTCCACGACAGTATCCTTTTTAACTACAATTACAATTAATCAACATGTCACAACAATGTTAGTGTCAACGGGCATAGTCAACGTTAAGAAGAACAAGGTTATTCCACGTGTTCAAATAAATTGTACAGCATACTTTGTTTGTTTAGCTGCTTGCTCATTATCCTCTTCAGGCGTTCCTGTGGGGTTTCCTTTTTTTCATTCTGCTGCTGCTTCGCCGGTGGTCCAGTATTACTTGAAGCCTTGTTCAACTTTGCGATTGCTGATGAAGTGCTGAAGCGAAATTTACAAAGCTAAAATCAATAATAACAAGATCAAATAACTCGACACAATAAGACAAAAATTCAATCTTTCCAATCGCTATATCTGTATTTATCTATGATAGACTATTAAATGCATGAAAAATTTATTTCCTGCATCCATATGTATAGCTCTTATTAAAGGCATTCGTGCTTTGCTTGCATGAACCCCCTCTGGCACTGATTTATGCATATGTATCGAACTAACGGGTCATTTTCTCTAGAACTAATTTGATCAATCGTCAACATCACCTAAACTTTATTTAACTTCAATTCCACAAAAATAACCAATTCTAATGGTGCTCTACCCCTCGCCTCTCTGCAGCACCTCTCTTGCCTGAAACCCCAAATGAAGTAAAGGCACTTGCCAATGGCTTCTGATTGACATGACAGAGGGGAGAGTATGCATGCCAAGTTTGAGACCTATTTAAGGATATCTATTCTTTCGTCCTCTATGGGAAGGGTCCTGTATTTGTAGTAGTATTCTATTTGATATCTTTTTGCAGAGATGCTGCATTTGTGGATCAGTAACATTAATGGGTCTGGATTTGTAGACTATGGCTCATATATGCAGACTTTCTACTAATTTGTTCGTGTCAATTTTTTGCTGATCGTTCAGGAGACATATATTAATGCAGAGGTGACCTACAATATACCTTACATATTTATATAATTGGTTTATTCTTTTAATAATATTGGTTTATATAGTGTCCCGTGAACATTTTTCCATAGAATCCTTATTTTATATATATTTTAATGAATATGTATTCACTAAGTTTCCCAACCCCTAGAAACGCTGTTCAGCGTTTCCAAAACCGAAACGGGTACGATCCGCCGTTAAAATGCCATTGAAACGTTTCCAAGCCATTTCAATATTTTTGGAAACGGGGGATCCAGGTTTCCAAACGTATTGAAGGTTTGTAATTTTTTGGATCCGTTTCTGGAAATCCAGAAACGTCTCATGAAAAATCGTGATCCGTTTTACGGATCCATCTGTAAACGTCAAAAACCAGGAATGGATTTGGAAAGTTGGAAAAGTCGGACCTGCCCCTTCTTAACCTATATCACCCAGACCTTTGTGGCAAACCATATTTTCATAATTTCATCCCATTTGCCATTTCCTTCGACCATCAACACTGGTGGAGGAGGCTGTGCGGCCAGGACCCGTCGCAATAGACACTCTGCAGCCCGAGCACAATCTGAGTCCCACCCAAGCACAGACTCCGTCAATTTTCACTTGGGTGAGGCCGAGCACCTGAACCACTCCCCTAGTCTACCGCCCAAGTATATTGGCAGCTGGCTCAAGCACAACCCTGCAACGGCTCGAGCATAACCAGTTTAAGCACAGTATTCACTATTCAGCTCAAGTAGTCATTCAGTCAGCACAAGGGTTTCCGTAGCCACTCACAAAGGCTGCGTGAGGTTTAAGGTTAAACAATTGAGCTGCCGTGACCCGTCGCCTTGTGAGCCTGAGCCAGTGAGCAGGAGCCATTGCTTGTAAGTTGTCGGGCTTGACCCAATAGAAGGTTTACCTATAACAAAATTACAAATACTGTATGGAATCTAAATAATATCAAGCATAAATGTTCCACTGATTGCTTCTCAAAATTTAACTTTATTTTTTGCACTTTAGAGATTCATTGATGTGAAAAATGATACATTTGAAATCTATTAACGATAGGCCACCTTCTTGGGAGGGACGTTTCCTCTTTCCAGTAACTTAGGTTTGAGTTGGACTTTGAGAATCTTCTTTTTTAATGTTCTCACAACCAATGTTTTAAAACTCCGACTCCGACTCAGCGGAGGGTCGACTCCGACTCGGTATCGACTTGGCCGGCCGGCTCGATTTCAATGACTCGGTCGTTGTAAAAAAATACATTAAATATTTATTTTTTATAAAAACACATAATTTTAAAGATTTTCATGTTTCCAAACACACAGCGTTAGAATATAGATAGAAGACAACATATGATCAAAGTAGGCTCATGAATATATCCATTATATCAAGATGGCACCCAGTGCATTGTCCAATACATACACGATGATGATATAGAGATCAAAACAAAAACACACAACCAAGGAGGCTATAGATGGCCTCTACAACAAAAGTTTGTGACCAGTACTACTGGCTACTGCCAGAGTTGCCAACATCATCTGGCTCAGTGTTACTTGGGAGCAGGAGCGAAAGTGGGGAGTGAGCGAAAACAGGAGTGGGAGCGACATTTTCAGAAGCTCCTGGTTTGGGAGCGAATCCCAAAGGGGTTCGACTACCAATGTCACTAACATCAAGGTACATAGAGAGATTGGTGCTCTTGATTAAATACGAGTTCCATACCCTAATAAATGACAAAATTCAATAGAAACATTGCAATCCTCCAATCCTGAAATCCTGAAAAACAGATAAGTCTACTGGATTTTGAATGAAATCTAAAATTCTACTTTCTCCATATGAAATCCAATGAGGCCGAAACCACTCTAAAACACCCTAAGTCATTTCATGGTAATGTTAAAAATTTAAGTAAAAGGTTGAAAATGAAGATTAAGGAGAATGTCACTTTTACTTTAAAAATTTAACATTACCATGAAATTTGAATAGCATATCAATAGTAGAGAGCATTTGAGTGTGTTAAATAGAGTTTGGGAGGGGGAAATGGACCCCAAATAACATTTAGTTAATTCATAAAACACATTGGAGTCCAAACCAATCAGCAAACACCTTAAAATTTCATTAAAAGAATGTTAAATCGCTGTTTTGGATGGGGTTACGGGCCTCTATTTATGACTCGGCCGAGTTGGCCGAGTAATGGTTGACTCGGCCAACTAAACCTTTTCTTCAACCGAGTCACAGTTTTGGCCAATGAAACGGATCAACTCGGTCGTTTCCGTTTCGAATTGGCCGAATTTTAAAACTATGCTCACAACCGAGATTTTGGAACTTAAGGTAACAATGAACAGTGAACACTCAAAACTTTTGAAAGCATATCAAATGAGCAGAGCCAGGAAAACAATGAAATATGCTCACTACTTCACTGTGTAGAGTCTGAATTGGAGATGTGGCTTCCAGCCTCATAGATTTTACAGTGTCAGCATTATACTTAAAAGCAAGTAGTTGACTTTCAAAACATAAAAATCAAAAGCAGACTCTGATATAACCATGATCATTTAGCACATAACTGTCAAGTTTAATATGAAGGATTGGACACACTTGAGACAGACTACAAATTATTAGTTCTAACTTCTTGAATATATATTGTAAATGTAACTTCTTGTATATATATTTTAAATGTGGCAGGGGTTCTTGCCATTATACATTCCATCCATTGCTAAGTTACTGAAAACGTCCCATTCATGGCATTTTCAAGTTCATCAATTCATAACCAGAGACAAGAAACTGAATCGGCCCCTACAATTGATCCAAAGTCACCACTTTGGAAATATGCAATTGTTGCAAGGAATATCCAAAGAAGAGGATCATTGGTATGAGTTTGCATTGAGTGTCAAAAAAAGTTTAAAGGATCATACACCCGGGTTAAAGCACATTTACATGTCTTAAAAAACAACGGGATTTGAATATGCACTAGAGCAACTAAAGAGAACGGAATGGAAAAAGATTTAAGCAAGAAAAAATTGCAAAATATTAGAAAAAACATGACGAGACAGATGCTTAAGCAAGTGAGGTAAATTCTCAATTCAAACAACCAACAAGGTTGGGAGAATCTTCAGCAAAGCCTCCACTTCTCACTTACGGAATTGGCAGCCCTAGTTCAAAGTGGTCTATTAGAGACCGCTTGAAAAGAGTTTTAATAATGATGCTCAAGAGAAGGCAGATGCATCTATAAGTCAATGCAATTATGCAAATGGTCTTTCCATAACATTGTGCAATCTCCTCACTGGGCATTGATGATTGATGATCAACACAATGAATGAAGCCCCAAAAGGATACAAGAGCCCTGGATATTATAAGGTCCGCACTACATTGTTAACTATTGAGAAGTTAGATTTGAAGGCTAAAATAAACCCCATCCAGAATACATGGCACATTTCAGGGGTATCCATCATTTTTTATGGATGGAAAGATCAAAAGAAGGCTTTTGATCAATGTGATTGCTCAGGGCCCAAAGGGGCCAATGTTTTTGAACGCAATGGATTGTGAGGGGCAGTTGAAAGATTCCCAATTCATTGCTGACATCTTGATTGAAGCAATGGTGGGGCTAGAAAATGTTGTCCAGATAATAACTAACAATGCAACGTGTGTAGAGCAGTAGACCTAATTATTGAAGGCAAATATCAACACATCTTTTGGTCCTCTTGTGTTGTATATTCATTGAACCTCATGTTGAGCAAGATCGGAAGCAAATTGAGTGGATTCGACTTATTTTTGAAGAGGCAAACGAAATTCAAGCCTTCACCACAAACCACCACATGTCCCAAAGAATCTACAGGGAATTTGCGAAGTTGGAGCTCCTTAAGCTAATAAACTTTAAAGTTCATTTCCTAAATTCTAATTTCTATGACTCTAAATTCTCATATAAAAATTGGATTCTCAAGTCATGATTCATGAATCATACTAAGTATTCAATCAATTATAATCTTTAGTTTATTGAAACATTGGTACTTGCAGGGTGTCGAAACTCGTTTTGCTTCTCATGTCATAGTCTTAAAAAGGCTTATGCAAGTGAAAGAAGCATTGCAATCAATGGCACGCAGTTCTCTTTGTAATCAATTGAGGGAATCCCAAACTGAAAGAACACAAGCAATGAAAAAGTTGGTTGTTGATGATGAATGGTGGGATATGGTGGAGTACCTTTTGACATTTACCAAGCCAATTGTGAACTTGCTACACATGATTGACATAGATATGCCTAATTTGGGATAGGTGTATGAAAGCACTAACTCCATGACACAGAAGATAAGGGTGGTTATAAATGCCAAAAAGAATGACTCAAATGAAGTCTTTTGCAAAAAAGTAAAAGATCTTTTGAACAAAAGGTGGAACAAAATGACCACCCTAATGCACATTTTGGCCTATGCAGTGAATCGAAAATATTATTCTGCAAAGTGATTAAGTAATCCAGAAAGAACCACGTCAAACAATGACCTAGAAGTCTCACAAAGATTTAAGAAAGATTTTAAAAAGCTATTTGTAGATCCTGATATTGGGAGTTAGATTCGTTCGAAGTTTGCTCATGTTGTGGGATTAAAGGGTTTTGTTGTAAATCTTGATTCTATTCTAAACAAGAACATATTAAGTCCTAGGGAAATTCCACATATCCAAAAATTGGCCATTAAAATCTTGTCACAAGTTGTTAGCGCCTCTTCAGTTGAGAGCAACTGGAGCACATATGGCTTCATCCATTCGCTGAAGTGAAAAAGATTGAACTCCAAAAAGGTTGAGGAACTAGGGTATGTTCATTCAAACCTTTGCCTTTTGTCACACAAGAATGAAGAATACAAATTTGGGCCCACCAAACTATGGGATGTGGAACTAAAGTTGCTTGACTTGGATATGACATTGAATGCCATGTCTCATATAACTTTGTTTAATGAGGAGGCACCAATAATTGCATCTTTATGTGGACATGGCAACGATGCTCCCACCCCAAAGAGGATTCAAATGTTGATGTAGTAATGGATCTTAATTATCTGGATGATGATATGTAAATGTAATTTACGATGATGTTTTAAACTTTTGAACAATGAACATTGAATAACATAATATGTCATATGATAGTAGGTTGTCAATGATAGTTCATTTTGTAATTTGTACTACGTAATGTACATTATTAATTTTGGTGATGATGTTGATGATTGAAAAACGTAAATTTGATCATATGTTGAATGCTATAATAATTATTAACAATAATGAAAATGTTTATGCTGAATTGATGATGATGATGATTTGTTTATGTTGAATTCATGACGATGATTCTGTATTTTTAAATATAGAATCTAGATTCTAAAGGATGAGTGGTAATATGAATTTTTTGTTTTGTCTCTCTTTCACACACACAAACACACACAGAT
>APFE031341201.1:101730-148166 GCA_000404065.3 Pinus taeda
CCTTGTCGTATTGTATCTGAATTTTTTGAAAATTTCCATATCCGTTTCAAGCCCCGTATCTGTATCTGTTCTAGTGCAACTTTATTCATAAAAAATATTCAAAATACCAAATTAGTTGAGAAGATAAAAATATATAATTATGCTACATTATTGTGAAGTTGTAAAAATGTCATCATAGTAGAATCTAGATTAATCGTGCAACATCAACAATTTAGTACAACATAAGTAACACCGACCATATTCAATGTTTTAAAACTCCGACTCGGTATCGACTCAGCCGGCTCGATTTCAATGACTTGGTCGTTGTAAAAAATACATTAAATATTTATTTTTTATAAAAACATATCATTTTAAAAAATTTCATTCATGTTTCCAAACACAGGCATTAGAATATAGATAGAAAACAACATATGATCAAAGTAGGCTCATGAATATATCCATTATATCAAAATGGCACCCAGTGCACTGTCCAATACATACACGATGCTGATATAGAAATCAAAACAAAAACACATAACCAAGGAGGCTAAAAATGGCCTCTACAACAGAAGTCTGTGACCAGTACTATTGGCTACTACTAAAGTTGCCAACATCATCTGGTGCAGTGTTACTTGGGAGCGGGAGCAACATTTTCAGAAGCTCCTAATTTGGGAGCGAATCCCGGAGGAGTTCGACAACCAATGTCACTAACATCAAGGTACATGAGAGATTGGTGCTCTTGATTAAATACAAGTTCCATATCCTAATACATGACAAAATTCAATGGAAACATTGCAATCCCCCAATCCTGAAATCCTGAAAAACTGATAAGTCTGCTGCATTTTGAATGAAATCTAAAATTCTACTTTCTCCATATGAAATCCAATGAGGCTGAAACCACTCTCAAACATCCTCAGTGATTTCATGGAAATGTTAAAAATTTAAGTAAAAATATGAAAATGAAGATTAAGGAGAATGTCACCTTTACTTTATAAGAATTTAACATTACCATGAATAGCATATCAATACTAGGGATCAGAGTCAGACAGGGAAACCCATGACTCAGACAGGGAAGCCCGGGGAGTCCCCCACACTCAGAAAAATAAAAAAAACTGGTTTTTTGGGGTTCACTGGCCATTGTCCATAACCCAGTCGAGTTGATACAGACTCAACCAAGTTAATACCCTCGGTATTAACCCGGCTAGCCGAACCGGTTCAATGGCCAGGTCATTTTCTTTTACCGACTCGGACCAACTCGGCCGAGTCAATTCCAAGCCAGCCAAGTTTAAAAAGACTGACCATATTACAAATGTAACTAGCGTAGATCCATCTTAACTCCGCATCTACCAAGCGTCGAAAGGGATCAAATCTCTCACTCTAAAAGAGGTTTGCATGTTAAAAAATTTGAACCCTCTTGGCGCTTGGTAGATCCAAAGTTAAGATGGATCTAAGCTGATTTAATCTTTCCCTTTAAATAGGCTATATTCCACATCAATACCATGGGTCATTTTTATTTTTATTATTATTTTACATTTACAAGGTTATTTTTATTTTTATTTTATTTTTATTTTGACAAAGTTAAAATGTTTATATTACATTACAACACCTCTACCATACAGGGTTGGAGAGCGCCTCTTGGCACAATTACAGAGTACAAACTTACAAAATTTAACTTACAAATGAGTCTGAAAATTGAGAATTTTTATATGACAATTAAATCAGTGGAAAAAAGGAGAATTATTTCAAACTACTATCTATTTTTCCTTCCTTTTGGCACCAACATCACCACCACGAGCTCCATGTACTTGTGGAGGTGGAGCTAATTATGGAAATGAAGTTGGACCTAGAGCTACTATAGTTCAAGTCTTGGTTAAGTTGATCATGGCAATAGGTGGGGATGGCATCTCAATATCATCATCATCATCAAAAAGCAGTGATCAAGTTCTCTAAAGCCAATGCTCAATCCTCCAAATTGTCCTCCACAAGACATTCATCCCAAATATTATATTATTTATCCATCTTTGCCTCCTCACAATGATGGTACAAGTGCAAGTTCACATAAACCAAGCTCTTTGCTGAATTTACATTCAATGTCTCTTGACACTGCATATGAAATTATAGGTACTCTGACACCTCATCACTGAAAGTATTCCCAACTTATGAAAGCACCCTTTTACCTAACATTACAACTGTGGGGCATAGCAACCATACAAGTTCCAACACTAGAGAAAATTCAACTTCCCTTGATCTTTAACTAGATGGGGATAACCAAATAATCCTTGGGAACTTAATTAGGTAATCAATTGTTGTCATCTGGTATCACACTTCTGACCAACAACAAGATTCTCTAATGTTCATATGCAATGACTCTGAACCTTTAAATTCATGTACAGTTTTCTCTTCACCTCACCACTAAGGGCTAGTGTTTCTTACCGTATGATATAGAATAGTATTTTGGTGTAGGGACATATGTGAAGGCATGGAGTGGAATATTTAGCTTCGCCCACCACTTTTCCACCTCTATAAAGCCCACATTCTCTAGGCTCAGCAATCTCTTTAAGTTAACCTATCATGGTCTCACTCTACTCATAGACCTCTCAAGTCACTCGTCGATTTGAATCTACAATTCAAATCATGTTATAAATTAGATTAGTGAATTGCAAAACATACTTAACCTATGACCCAAATTGAGGATATAAAACAATACCTTACACTGCAGCAACACTATCTCTATTTAATGTATTATGTATACTCAATTGCTCCCATAAATCAGTCACCACCATATTAGTCATTGCCTTTCTTACCTTCAAGTACCTAAAGTTGAGGAAATAGCTACCATGTATAGTCCTTGCAAAATTAAGTCACAGTAAGTTACATTGAACCTGTTAAATGTCATGAAACATTCTATGTCTTGTGAGGAATTTGATGGACTTTCCTTGTTGCATGTGTCGTTGATCTAGTCAAATTCTGTGCTTTAACATATCATGCATCAAAGGATTCACTGTGTACCAAGGAAACCGACCAGAAAGCTTCTATGCCCTGTGATAAATTTGATGGACTTTCTTTGTTGCATGTGACATTGATCTAGTCACATTCTATGTTTAACAATATCATGCATCAAAAGATTCAATGTCTACCAAGGAACCCGACCAGAAAATGTGAGGATGTACTTGTTCAATGATTTTTCCTACTCCCTTACAATTTGTTGTTATTTGAGTTGGCATTGAATGGTCCAATATCATTGATGGTTTTCAAAAGGAGGCTCGCAATGTTTTAAGCAAAAGTAACAAGATGAGGAGTCATGGCCTAGAAAGAAGATTGCACCACTAGCTGACACACCAAGAACATTTATCAAATGTTGGTTTTAACATTGGTCCAACTGTCAAATACAACAAAATCTCACTATCTGGCCATTCATATGTAAAGCATCATAGGGTTCTCTGGACTTTGGCATTTTCCTTGTCTAGCAACATGGTTCTAGCATTCTCATATCTAGGGCTCTTGTATCCTTTAGGAGCATTATGGATGGCCTTGACCCTAGCCTGCAAATAGTGGGAGCAAAGAACATTGAATGGGTATACCATACGCAGTGAAAAACTAGATGCCACTAGCTTCAAGGGAACTAGATGTGGTGAATTCAAAATGGCTGAACATTCTCAATGCGACATTAAATTGAGACTTTTTCTACCACTCTTTCTTTGTGTTGCTTCCTATTCCTTGATGATATTGGGGACAATTTTAATTCCACCAACATTGGGATTGTCACTCAATATAGGAGTGTCTAAGAGCAAGCAGAGAGCAGTCCAAGAGAAATAACAAAGTGCACTACCTTATGGAGCTCACGAAAGTTCTAGTATCATTAGTATTACATGACCCTACCAACAAATTTAGGGGTTGATCTTCCATGTGTACATTTATTTGCATAACATGTTATGCATAATCCAATTCTTGCATATAAAAATAGGCCTACAAGCTTCATAATGAAACATCTATGTTGCGGGAAATGCCACTAACAGTCATAGCAGTACCCAAAACACGTCAAAATACCAAAATGGCCCCGAAACACCACCCGTCATATGTTTCACAATTTGGAAACGCCATATGGTATTGTCGACAACAATTCAAGGACATTTTCATAGTGTTTTGGCACATTTATTGAGTTGTGCAACCCACTCAAGCAACCAAGAAGAGCGTGGGACCCTTCTATGGCCAAAAAACACTAAATTTATCATTTAAATTAAGTTCAATTCACTCCTAAGCTAATTTCAATGTGAAAAAAAAACTCTCAAAAAAAGATAAAATTATAATTCTCAGTAACAACAAACATTATAATTGTGTTTTGGAGCATCGGGAGGAAGCTTTGGTGCACTTCAAGCAAGAGAATAGTTGTGGACATCAAGAAGAGGGGTGTGGGCAGCAGCCTTTTGGGTGAGTGGAATTATTTATTGTTTTTGCAGCATTCATGGCTTCTCAAGAGGTGTTTTGAGTGCACTTAGAACTTCTCAAGCAACCAGTCAACAAGAATATTATCCTCTTTGGAAGTATGCTCCCAAAGTCAAGCAAACAAGTGTTGGGGGTACATGGAAATGGAAGTGCAATTGATGTGAAATTGATAGAACCTTCAAGGGCTCTTACACAAGAGTCAAGGTTCACATTTTACATGAAGAGATAAAAGGTATTGAACTTTGTGCACAAACCAGAAATTTGAAGGTGAGGACTACATTCAAGAGAGAACAAGATGATGCTCAAAGGTTGAAGGATAAAAGAAGCAAAATCAGTATGGAGAATCGGGAGCAAGCATTGGTGCACTTCAAGCAAGAGAATAGTTGTGGACAGCAAGAAGAGGGGTGTGGGCAGCAGTTTTTTGGATGAATGGATTTTTTTATTGTTTTTGCAGCATTCATGGCTTCTCAAGTGGTGTTTCGAGTGCACTTAGAACTTCTCATGCAACTAGGCAGCAAGAATACTATCCTCTTTGGAAGTATGCTCCCAAATTCAAGCAAACGAGTGTTAGGGGTAAATGGAAATGGAGGTGCAATTGATGTAAAATTGATAGAACCTTCAAGGGCTCTTACACAAGAACCTTCAAGGGCTCTTACACAAGAGTCAAGGTTCACATTTTACATGAAGAGATAAAAGGTATTGAACTTTGTGCACAAACCAGAAATTCGAAGGTGGGGAATACATTTAAGAGAGAACAAGATCATGCTCAAAGGTTGAAGGATAAGAGAAGCAAAATCAGTATGGATAGCACAAGTAATCCTTGTTTGGGTGCTAGCAATAAACAAAGGATTGTTCATGAAACAAGAAAGTGGAGGGTGCTAGCAGTAAAAGAAGAGATATCCAAGCCATCAAATCCAGCTAAAGTAGTATATTTTTGAAAATGCTCGACAATCAAGGGAGAGGAGAAGCCGACTCAACGGTGGCAAGGGCCATCTTTTTTTGTGGCATCCCTTTCAATCTAGTTTGGTCCCCATAACACAACCCCTCAAGGTTTCAAGAGGCCAAACTACCAGAAACTCAAAATAGTTTTATTCAAGAAAGAGAGGCAACATCTTGACAATATTTTTAGACCAATTCGTAGCTCATGGCATAGCATTCCAATTTCCATTATCTCAAATGGTTGGACTAATACAAGACGTAGGCCATTGATTAATGTCATTGCATCATCACCAAAAGGTTCCATGTTCATAAAAGCAAAAGATTATTCAAGCGAGGTAAAGGATAGTAAGTTCATTGCTGAAATTCTAATTGTTTCTATTGAACAAGGCTAGAAAATGTAGTTATCATAGATAATGCACTTGTTTGCAAGGTTGCGGGCTTATTTGTTGAGTAGATATAGTAATATATTTTGGATTCCTTGCATTGTTCATAATCTACATCATATTTTAGAAGAGATTAAGGCTAAAATAATTTGGATTAAGAAGGTCATAGGGCAAGCTAGGGAGATTATAAAAATCATCACCAACCACCACCAATCGCAAGCAAAATATCAAGAATACTCCAAATTGGAGTTGCTCAAATTTGATGAGACAATATATGCCTCAAACTTATGTTGTGCCACCTTGTTGAAGTCAAAACTGCATTAATGAGTATGGTGGTGACTGCAACTTGAGAGATGGGAAGATTTAGAGAGTAAGATTGATTTCTTGCTCAAGTTGATAGTACCTATATTTGATCTTCTCTGAGATGTAGACACAAACAAACCTTTCTTGTGAAAGGTTTATGATGGCATGGATACCATGGTTGAGAAAACTGTGGAAATTATTACACAAGGGCTCCCACTCTTCCATTTGTGGATTTTGATTTTGTAGAACAAGTCCATCATAGTTACAAGGTGGAATGGCTTTTAACACACGATTGCACACATTGGTACATGCTCTCAACACAAAAAGTTATGGTGATGATTTCATTTCTCAAAGAAATAGGAAGAGTAAGGCCCCACATATGGACAAGGAGGTGGCCAATGGAGTGAAGAAAGCCTTCAGTGGTTGTTTCCCACTTCTTTACAAACTTATGTGAAGGGGGATTTTTCCTATTTTGTTGCTAGATTAAAGGGTTTCGCAGACATGTCAGGTTTGGATGAGAGGACCACCATGAACCAAGTTAAATGGTGGACTTGTCATGTGGAAAATGGTGTTTATTTGCAAAGCCTAGCCACTCGTATTCTATCACAAGAGGCAAACTCTTCATCAACAAAACATAATTGGAGCACCTATACTTTCATTCATTCTGTGAAGTGCAACCGATTTGGATCCCAAAAGTTTGAGGATCTTGTATATGTGCATTCAAACCTACAACTTGTGTCTCATAGGTGTAAAGAATACACAACAAGTGGACCTCATAATTGGAACAATCTCTTGTTGCCCTTCATATTGGTGGTGATGCAATTGGAAGAAATAGTAGAGTAACCTCTTCTTCCAATCTACAGTCTACTTCCTCTAAACAAGCATATTGTTCTATTTTTGTTGATGAGTGTAATCAATAATTGTCTTTACCTCATGTTCTATTTCATTTTTAGCACATATACCTTCATGTATAAAGGTTGGTTTTGGAATCTCGGATGTACAACCTAATCTATAAAGGCTAATTTTGGACTTTGCATCATGTAATCATCTATGAAAGTTGATATAGACTTGGTTTTCCTTCCAAAATGTCATTTATGTGTCTCATTCTTTTTTTCTTGCAAGATAATGCGTTGCTCACTTATTCGTAAAAGAAATGTATATATAATGTTTACCCAACATTTCCATTTTTGAGAGGTCAAATTTGTAGTCGTACATGTTTCAAAAACTTCCAGATATTTCCATGTTTTATGCAACTTAGTTGAACATCCAAACTATAGCATTTCAACTTTCACGTCTAGATATAATTATTGGAGGCAATGTTGGTCTTGCTTCATGACGGAATTACCCCCACATTTAGTTGAAAGTGATCAACATGTATTACATCATCCTCTAGCGCATTTATTTATTGCCTCCCAAACATGCCTTGCATGTCTTTCATCAAAATTCTTGTTCACAGAGTTGTTCTTCAAATTCTTGATCTAGTTGCCCCACTATATTGGGATATGGAGGTTATATCTCTTGCTAGAATTCCCATATTGACTAGTTAAGGTCTCTTTGAATACATTTCTATTTGGAGAACTTGGATTACTTATAAGTGCTATGAACAAAAATGGTGTCGTTTGTGTGTGCTACAAAGAGACTTTGAATTACGTTTGCAAAAAATCATTCAATATTCTTCTATAGAGCCACGAACAACCCTCTCAAAACCACATACAAAAACCAATAATATATGCATGCTAAATTGTTGGACTACAAAAGCAAACTTGCAATCCCACAATATATGGATTACACATCTTTCCATGAACAAATCTATAAAACTTGTGCATATGTAAATTTTCCACAATGTAATAATCCTTTTGCAAACATAAAGAGCACCTCAAGCATGATCTACAAATGTCAAAAAGCATTAGGGAATTTTGACATCTAAAATGGGTCTCCTAAGGAAATTATAAAATAATAGTGGAAATAACAAAATAAGATTAGATTACATCAACAAATATTGGAGGGAAAAAAGAAAAAACTATTTTTTCAATTCATATTTTCAACTTATCTCCCAATGGATTTATACTCAAATTTCGAGCAACAATAATCGTTAGATGCAGAATTTGATTCTTCATCCAAGGAGCACCCATGTTGCATATTTTTTATGAACCCTACTACATGAAAAATGTGATTGCAATCACGTTGTTTCATGTATTTCTCATTTTTCGTGTAGCAGAGTCCATCAAAAGTATGCAACATGGGTACTCTTTGGATGAGGAATCAAATTTTGCATCCAATGAATACTCTCCCTCGAAATCTAAGAAAAAACTTAGGGAGATAAGTTGAAAATACGAGTTGAAAAAATAGTTTTTATTATTTTATTATTTTTAACTTTTTACTTTTTTACTCCAAAAAAGGTGAATCATCCCCCATGGTTGACATCATCATCTTGAATCTATTGGTTCTTATAAAGTTTATTTTGGTTGTACATTTTTCTTAGGAGGCCCATTTTAAACCTCAAAATTCCCCTAATGTCCCAAGCATCTCTTGTTTGCAAACAAGGATATTTATCGAACATCCCTCATCCAAATATGAAAGTTGTGAGGCATTCTCTACTAGTCACGGTGTTATGAACAAAGATTCTAATCGCAAGTTAAATACTCCAGAACACTTGAAATATGAAGATGTCTATTGAGGATACAAATATATATATAAATGAAGAATTTGATGGTGAGATTGTTACAAATGAGGGTCCACTTATATACCTAGGCAAGTGCCCCTTCATGAATGATCGTGTTCCTAGAGACATGCCCCCTCTATATATATATATCATTTCCTTCCTCTTCAAAAAGCTTTGTCCTCAAAGCTTATTGCTAACAAGGAGTGTGATATGTTTCTTGTCTTGTAATTTGTTCACATCTTTATGAATTCTTGGAGTTGACCTCTTCATTGATACAACATGATAGGATCCTCTAACTGATAAACAAAAGTGTCGCACTAAGAAGGGATCTGGCCATCCTAAATCAATCTTTTGTGGAACTTTGCAATTATTTGATAGTTGGAATAAATTGTTATCATAAGACTAGATTGTGGTGGCATCAACGTTCTTGGGAACATAAGTCACTTGTTTCTGATTTGAGCAATAAGGAAATGTCGAGCAGTTTAGATGTCTACTCTTATGATTTGGGTGCCGATAAGGAGTTCTTGTGATATTATTTCTCTTTAACCTATTTGTGGTGATTTCTTGGTTTCCTAGAGGCATCTGATTTCCTTCAAGTACAGAAGTCACTTGGTTAACTGTTGGATCTTCACTTGAAATTTTCATCGTTTGAATTGCAACATCTGAATATGTTTTTACTTCAATTGGTTTGAAATTGTTTTGAATCGTGATATTATTTGGATCAATGTTTTCTCCTTTTCCAACGCAGATTCTTTCACTTGAATATTTCAATGCTTCTTCAATAAGTTGTTCTAACTTGTCTTCTAACAACTTCTTATCAGTGTTAAACTTCTTTATTTGTGTAAGTAGGTTTTGATTATGATTCTTTAGAAGTGAAAGGTCTTCGGTTTTTGAATTGTTAATGTTACTCTTAGTGTCCTACTCATCTTTTAAACTTTTAATTTGTTCTAATAATCTTGATTAAGGTTCTTTAAACGTAAAGTTTCCTCTTCTTGTTCTAATAGGTGCTTCTTGTTGAAGAATCTAGGGTATCTAGGTTATGATGAGATTCTTCTGACAATGATAACTATTTCTAAAGAACTTTTACTTTTCTTATTAGCACAATCTTCTCTTATTACTATTAGTCTGGGTTCTCTTACTTCAACAAACAGTTACCAAAACAAAAGAGACAAGAACACAAGATGTTGGCTCTCAACCAGGGCAAAACCTCTCTTTCCTAGAGAGGAAAACCCTTCTACAAATTTCTCTTATTGAAGCTTCAATTGACAAATGCCAAACCCTAGACCCTTGACAAGTAAATCCTCCAAGCACAAGATACAATCTCTCTTCTGAACCTTTTCTTTGATGCCTTCCTCTATGCTGCACCCTGACCTCTTCCTTCGCTCTTCTTCCGACAACTGATAATACTTTCCTTCACTCTTCTTTCGGCAACTTATAGCACTTATTGCAGAAACCCTAGATCTCATTAGAGACCGATGTATTCCTTCTTTTCCTCGCTTGGCAAGCTTTCTTCTTCTTGATACTTAGGCTATAAAATGAGCCTCTTCTTAAGGTGTATTTCCGAGTTAGAGCCTTGCCCTCTTAACCCTACTGCAGATCAGATTCTTCGTCACATGTGTGGATGATTTAAGGCTTGAAATGAGACTTTTAATTGCTCCTTTCCTTTGCTTGGGGTGAGACCTTCTTCACTTGAGATAAAAGTCTATTAGAAGACTCTTTTTCACCCAAACGAGACTTCTTGAAAAGCTGCAATTTCTGACTTGCTGCAACAGCAGAATGTCCTCTCTTACCTTCACACATGTGACGGAAAAAAGCCCTAAAAACAGTCTCAAAGCTCGAATTCTTCTTCTCTTTCTTCGCTGCCCTAGAAGCACCCTTTTGCTCCCCTTTCGCACCTCTTTCTTGACTTGTCCTTCACTGATTTCAAAGATCACTTGCTTCTTTGATGAGGTTGAATGGCTCTATATATAGGAGTTCGTCCCTCCTTTTGGGCTGACTTGAGCTAGTGAGGCCAACTTGACTTTAAGTGCACCAAAATTCATTCTTTGAGCCAACTAGAAAAGAAGACTTGTCTCTGCTTTGTAGGATCACTTTTGACACATATCTTTGACATAATTACATAGGGTACATAGTTTAACATGCCCACATGGGGTCTTCAATAATTACATTGACTCTTTGACTTTCCTAGAAGCACTTAAACATGTGCTTGACCTATCAAATGGACAAGAAACCCATTTTTGATAACGACAAAAATATTAATTATTTTCTTTTACAAGTACAAAAGATCAAAATCACATTTATGAAGACTGAACCTAGTTACACTTTCTTCAACACTTCTTGAGTTCTTTCTTTGTAATCTTAGCCTTCTTGACTTGTTTGAGTAATTTTTCACTATGATCTTTGAAGTGCAAAATTTCTCTATCATTTTTTATTACTTCCTTGTAATGCATATCCTCAAAATCGTTATATTTATGTTGTGACTCTTTCTTGTTTTGTTGAAGTTTGGCTATCTTGTCTTCTAAGTTTTTAATATGTGAATTTTCTTGATCTTCCAACTACAATCTCTCACTACATTGGACTACATCATCTTGTAGGAGCAATGTTGGGTGTTCAACTTGCAAGTTGGATTCTATTTTCTTCAATTATTGAGCCACAAAGTTTTCATTAAACTCTGCCCCTTGTCGCTCAAGTGTCGCTATTAATTGATTTATCTCTTCAAGAAACTTTGTATCTCCTTCGAATGATTGTTTGTGTCACTTTGATATTCAATTAAAGTAAAAGTTTTGTGACATTTTTCTCAAATGGCATCTTGATTTCTAAATGACTCTCGGCAATTAGAATATCCTTCTAAACAAAACAGACACTTTGAAGAGTGCATCTTTTTGCTTTTTCCTTGACTTCTTTTCTAATGGAACTTTCTTTAATTAATAACAAGCTATTTAACAATCGCTTTTAGTAATTTATTACTTTAAAACTAACTTGATATATACCTTTTTTTATATAATAATTAATATATAATCATTCATCTATAAAAATCCTTGTAATAATTTTATCCACATAATACCCCTTCTAATTACTTTAGCCCTATAGTAATTCAAATAACTTAATCATTGTTAAAAACTTGAATCCCTTTAAACCTCTCTTCCTTTTTTCTTATAAAATGATTTATAAGTTATATTAATGGGCACGACCATTCACTTAAATTTTGGCAATTCTTTTGCTATTTTATTTATTTTAAAGCCCAGAAAATGGAGGTATGTGTTTATTTTTCCTTTCGCACTTCTACACTTCTAGTTAAATTACTCACAATGGTGACAATGAATGGCTGAAATATTTTGCAGCAGCCACCCTTATTCGAACAACATTTGTACTTCAACGATTTCAATACACAAATCATTGAACTTTCAGTACATTGATTTTCTAGATGGTTGATTTTTACTTAACTCGAGATGGCGGCTATAGTCAAATTACTCACAATGGTGACAATGAATGGCTGAAATATTTTGCAGCAGCCACCCTTATTCGAACAACAGTTGTACTTCAACGATTTCCATACACAAATCATTGAACTTTCAGTACGTTGATTTTCTAGATGGTTGATTTTTACTTAACTCAAGATGGCAGTGTCTCCCCTTGGCAGCTATTACAGTGCCGACAAAAAATGGTAGTGTTGTTTATAGCACTAGTCACAGTTTTTATTCGGATGGCGGTGGCAAGACTCGGACTGGTATAATGAGCACAAAGTGCCCATTGCAATGGGACGGCGGCTACCATGGCAGTGGCTGTGGAAGTTTGTGGGTGTTGTGGCTGCAAGACTATTGGGTGGCGAATGTCACTGCTAATATATATATATATATATATATTCTCTTTTTTTTAATTAATATATTTTGACTTTTTCTTTCTTTTTTTTTTAATGACCAAAGGCCTGACAACAAAATGGAGAATCTCCAAAACTATGTAGCGAAACAGTTCAATCACAACAACAACGAAGTTGAGAAAGAGTTGATGGCCAAAGGCCAAATCAGACTGACTGTACGCAGTGGTTGAGCAGCCAGATGGTCGAACAGCACTGATACCAATGTTACAAACAAAGTTTTGTTAATTTATGAATGAAGAATATGATGATGAATGAGGGCCCACTTATATACCTAGGCAGGTGCCCCTTCATGAATGGTCATGTCCCTAGAGACATACCTCTTCTATACTAATCACTAATTAATGATTGTTATAATTGCGATTATTATTATGATGATGAGATTGTTATAAATGAGGGCCCACTTATATAACCTAGGCAGGTGCCCCTTCATGAATGGTCGTGTCCCTAGGGACATACCTCTTCTATACTAATCACTAATTAATGACTATTATGATTGCTATTATTATTAATATTTACATTATTTATATATATATTATATTCATAACACATGGACACATTTCAAGGATCAAATAACATCACCTAACAACACACTATTTTTGTTGAGATGCCTTGTGCATTTTTGGCTTCAAATTCATCAAATCAAACTTGGCAAGGGTGAAAAACTAACTAGTTTACTTATAAATCAAAGTTTGACTTGCAACTCACAAGTAATCATAAGTGATTCTTGTGGTGCCTGAGTTTGATTTGCAAGCAAAAACTTATTTTTACGGTATTATCCAATTTAGACAATGAGACTAGTATGACTTTCATGTCCAAATCATAGTCTATGTATTACCATGCAGACTCTGCTCAATTAAAGCCATTCCTATGAAAAGATGAGATAAGAAAGATGCCAGATTATCCCAGCTAGAAGATTCTCAATTGAAAGGAGCTTTCATAATTTCATTATCCTGTCAATAAGGCATTTAAGGCAGAGTGGCTCTGAGTCAATTGTCCCTTGTAGAGAAGTCCAAGGCCATTGGGACATGTGTGGTGAGCATGGATCCAGCAGAAGGAATGATAGATAAACCCATGCAACTGTCAAAAGAAATGTACTCATTCAAAGGACAGTGAAGACAGTTGAAGAGGAAAAACCCGTGTTTCAGGCACAACAAATTTAGAGGAATAGCCAAACAATCGCAACATTTTATCAGAATCTGCATGCACTGTTTTCTTTATATCGTTAGAGAGCTTTAACACCCATTTCTTGTTCAGGATATAAGACATCATTTTAAATATGAACCATTCTTCCATCTAGAACACAAAAGATAAAACCAACATGATCAAATAAAGCAAAGCTAAGTTTTACCATTAGCAAAAATACCTGGCAGGTTGTTTAGGCTCTTTGTGATTTCTTTCCCAATCAGGAGTCACAGCTGCAGCTGGATCCATATGAAGAGCCTCAAGTATACGACCAGATGAAGGCCTGCAACATAGCAAACGACATTAGAAGATGCCAACTATATCAAATTGCAAGATTTTATGAAGATTTTGGGAATTGACATTAGAATATCATTTCCAAAAAATCTTCAGGATGAGCCCATTTAGCAGGCAGCCCACCCATCTACTATCCACAAAGGGCCAGTTTATTCAGCTACTGTAACTCCAAAAGTAAGGGCCCACTGCTATAAGCTTGTGAGCCCTATGCAAAACCTACTGCAACATCACCCAAATTACTGCCTTAAGGGACCAATAGGCAGTATTAGAATAAGCTGCAGGAGAGCAAAATTGAGGCGAAGATATCATTGCAGGTCTTTAAGGTCCAGTGCTCCGACCGGTTCAATAAATCAGCTTGAGATGGAGGTGATGGTGGTGGAGAGACTCCTGCTAACTTGAAATCATCTCCTTCTGCTGTGCCCCCAAATTCCGTAATATATTCAATCTTCGAGGTTGCATCCTTCGTCTTGTTCCTTCGTCGTGAGTTCTCATCACGTCCACGATCATAACGCCTGGAATATGATGGTGAAACTGATCGTGATCTTGATCTTGATCTGTCCCAGAAACAACAATGTTAGTTAAAACAAATTATTAGACAGGAGAAATTTTGATACAAAACATGGGCATTTTGTCATAGAATTTTGTCCACCATACATTCGTGATCTGGGATATGCTTCATATGTTGGACTTCTTCGGGGCTCCCTGGCAAAAACAAAAACATCAGACTGACAAACATGCAGAGTTTCTTAATGACAGAAGTGGATCAAGCAAAGAGATGCCATAAGTAACAACGGGCATATTGTTTCCATAAGTAGATGTGCTGAATGTTAAAACCTCACAACAGACCTATAAGGATCATGATAGGCAAGTCGACTCCCTGCCATGCGCGCAGCCTCCTTCTCCCTCTCTCTTTCCTGTTGAGAGGCTTTCCTTCTTTCCTTGCGACTGAGTTTTCTCTGTAAGAATAAATCAATTTAAGTCTGCAAAAACTATTAATACATCATGAAATGAAAATGGTGAAAATACAGATTAAGAATGGCTCCAAACCATGGAAGGATCCCCCTTGGCCACCTCCTTCTGCCGCTTCTCTTCTTCCTTTGCTTTTCGGTCCATGTAAACAAGCCAATTGAATCTTTTCACTCCATACTCCTTTGCAATTATCTCAATCTCATCATCTTCACTGTCATCAGTACTGCTGTCCTTTTCATCTTCATCATCTTCTTCCTCGTCACTCCCTATAAGCTGGCTTTCTTCTTTGCCATCTCCTTCATATGCAAATCCAACTTGTGAATAAGTGCCTTTGCTTGCTGAAGGCACCTGTGAATTTGACCTGGTCATGGATACAATACTATGAGTATCTCTTACCCAGAAGCAACTATCATATGAATGAAAAACTATTCATCTCAGCTGTGAATACCAGTATATTTGCAATTAATAATGACAAGTATTTGCCTTTTCATTATGCCATACACTGAAAACAATTCAGAAAATCAATCAGCTACACAACTTGCATATCTAAATCGAATTGAACAAAAACCAAAACAATCTACTAGTGATGAAGAACAAGCATGTTAGACAGTTGTAGTGGCCCGTGCCAAAAGGCTTAGAAATTTGTTTTTAAAAGTATATTCCTAAATTGAAACATAACAAATAGGTTTGACAGATATTTCAAAAAATAACTATGATTTCTAAATTTTGGCAAATGGCTGAATTTACTCCTTACACAAAACCAAACTGTCATCATGTCATAGTCCAGGACATAGACACTGAATATCACCCTTGACAATGTTTGAATAAATATTATTAAAACTTTAACCAGAAGCTGATTTTAGCATCAGTTGACCCTTCTAAGGCATGAGGTTACATGCAATATTAAAGAAATCAAGCGGTTTGTAATTACTAATAATCAGTCAATCAAGAAATTACATATATGCTCTGTCAGATTTTTTTTACCCTAGCCGCTCTGCATTCTGCTTCCTAAATCCAGTTTGGCTCGGGCAATATGGATCCAGTCACAAGTGGAAATGGCCTACCACCTCCCCACAACTCTGAGATTGATGCCTTCTGTGAACTAACCTCCTCCATTGGAAAATCTTCCAAAGCGCAGCTCTCTCCCTTTGTGAAAAAAAATTGGACGAAATCCCTGATGTCCATGTGTGGTCTCCTCTCTCCTGTAGTACGGCATTAAAGCTGCATACTCGAGCTCTGACTGGAGAGCTTACTGGTTGTTGAAATTGTAACTAGGTTCGGTCTTCATAATGTATATTTATCATTTATGATTTTGTAAAAGAGTCGAAGAGAATTTATTTGAGTCAAAATAAAATTATTTTATCATGTCCCATTTGGATATTTAAAAGAATAAGGAACATTGAATTTTTAAAGCATGTTTTTGAGTCTCCAAGTTGACCAAGTCATCCCTCCAGAAGTCACGTCAGTTCAGCCTTCAGAGGCACTTTTTCGGATGAAGGAACAACAATATATTGGCATCTATTCTCCACCATTTGGCAAGTAATTTGGACTTCATCCGTGGAAGAGAAATTCCTGAGACACATTTCTCTGTGGTATATGAGCTTCCTGAGGCACTACTTTTCTGTGGTTATGTGAGCCATCTGTGGTACATTTCCCTGTGGTATACGAAATTCCTGAGGCGCAACACTGTCATTATGCGAGCTATCAGGTTGTTTAGGAGGTGGGGGTGGCTAATGTTGTTCAAATCATCACAGATAATGCCTCTAACTATGTTCTTGCTGGTAAACTGTTAGAGGAAAAACACAAGACCATCTTTTGGACCCCATGTGCTGCACATTGCATAGACCTCATGCTTGAGGATATTGGAAAAATAGATTGGGTCAAAAACACTATAGATCAGGCCAAAAGCATAACAAAATTTATCTACAATCATACATCGATTTTGAGCCTCATGAGGAAACACACTAGGGGCAAGGATATATTATTAGGCCTGCCATCACTAGATTTGCTAGACATTTTTTGACATTGCAATCTATGCTTTCCCAACATAGAAACTTGCAAAAGATGTTTTCCAGTGATGAATGGAATCAAAACAATTGGTTTAACAAACCGCAAGGCAAAGAATTGAAAAGGAAAGTCTATGAAGAAAGTTTTTGGAGAAAGGCATCAGAGATTGTGAAGCTTGCTGAGCCACTAGTTAAGGTGTTGCGGTTGGTGGATGGGGAAAGGTAGGCTATGGGCTTCATTTATGAAGCTATGGATCAAGCAAAAGAGCAAATAAAGACAGTATACAAGGATAGTGGCAAAGTATGGGCCCATTTGGGCAATCATTGATGAAAGATGGAACAATCAACTCCATCGCCCTATACATGCAGCTAGGTATTTTTTGAACCCACGGTATCATTATAAAGCTAAGGAGTCAAGAGCTTTGAGGGGGGATGTCAGAGATGGCTGATTGATTGCATTGATCGCATGATCCCATTGGAGTCTGATCAGCTGGAGATACATTGACAGGTCAGAACCTTCAACAATGCCTTAGGTACCTTTGGGAAGAACCTAGCAAAGATTGCAAGAGAAGCAGATGAGCCAAGTAAACAAAAATTTCAATTTTCAAATTCTTAATAGTTTTACTTTTTGTTTAAGTTTGTTAAATAGTTTATAATTTGAAAGTTAGATATAATTTGTAATTTTGTTGAGCTAACTCATTACACTCCTATGTTTTTTGCAGCACAATGGTGGGAGGCCTTTGGTGGCCATTGTCCTGAATTGCAAAGGTTTGCAATTCGTATTTTGAGTCAAACTTGTAGTGCATCTGGGTGTGAGTGCAATTGGTCTGTCTTTGAGAGGATTCACACAAAGAAGAGAAACCGTTTGGATCAAAAACGGTTAAATGATCTAGTTTATGTCCAATACAACCTCCGGCTCAGATGAAACCAATTGCTGAACAAAAGACCTGATTCAAATCCCATTGTGTTGGAAGACATTGATCCAACATCAAATTGGGTAGTGGAGAGTCGTCCAGCAGAGTTTGATCCTGATGAGGATCTTGATTTAGATTTGGATATCGAGACATCAGTTGATCTTGAACATGTTGTTCAGTTGAATGCAGATCCCAATCCACCAGCCTCAGTGTCATAGCCAGCAAGGACTCCAGTTGTAGGTGCTTCCTCTGCTCAGCCACGACAAAAGTGCAACCGCGTATCTACTCTATCTCAGCTTGCATCTGCTGCAGTTGCACAGCCTGCTAGTGGTACCACTTCTACAGTTGCAGTTGGAGATAATGATGATGACGAGGAGCCATGGGGTCCCCTGTCTGACTCTGATGATGATCCAGAGATTGATCAACATGATCTTGGCTCCTATGGCAGTAGCTACTAGCCAGTAGTACTAGTACTGGAGTCTGGACTCTAGTCACAGTTTACTTTTGTTGTAGAGGCCATTTCTAGCCTCCTTGGTTATGTATTTTTTGTTTTTAGTCTTTGATCATATATGACAGTTGACTATGTATTGCCATTGGGTACCATTTTGATATAATGGATTGGTTCATGAGCCTACTTTGATCATATGTTGTCTTCCATCTGTATTATAATGCTGTGTGTTTGGAAACATGAATGAAAATCTTTAAAATTATGTTTAAAATCTTTAAAATTATGTTTTTTTATAAAAAAATAAATATTTAATGTATTTTTTACAACGACCGAGTCATTGAAATCGAGCAGGCCGAGTCATTACCGTTTCGGAGTCCGAGTCGGAGTCGGAGTCGGAGTTTTAAAACTATGCTATATATAGAAAGGAGATCTTGTCATTTGTATCATCCAAGAATTGTTCATTTGTGTAATGTAAAGGAGGTTGCCCCCTCGAAGAGGCTTATTTTGAAGTCGTTGATCTATCTCTTCTTCTATTTTGTGAGTTGGTTGCATAACATTTGGAATCAGAGCTTTGAATTCTAGGGTTTCACTACTTCAAACAGGTCATCATGGAATTTTCACTATAACTTTTTTTCTACGAAATTTCAGATGCTGAAATTAAAACCCATTTGAGCTGAAATCTTGATGAACCTCGTGACCAAATTTTATATCTTGCCTCGCTATATTTTCGGAGATATGAACCAAGGAAGTTAGGGTTTTTGCAAGCTCTCAAATTCCATCTCAAAAAGGTGACCTTGGGAAAATCGTCATAACTTTCTCTCTAAGCATCGGATTCAAATTTCGTAAGAAGTGAAAGAAAGGGGACAAACTCTAGTTTGTTGGGTATCGTTTTCAAGGTCGAAGGTCGAAACAGTGACATGTGGCACGTCATACAAGTTTGCTCTACTAAACCAGATTATAATCAGGTCATCGCGGGAGATTGGGCATAACTCTTTCTTGGAGAATCCAATCTCGATCAGACTTGTGGGGTTGGAAAGAGGACTCCGAGGGCTACCGCAGGACGAATTTTCAAAAAGTGGAGATTCGAAATTACAAAGTTGTTATCGATTCAAGATCGAGCTCCTAAAAGCAAGAATCTGATAACTTGGATACTACAGATGGAGCAATATTTTGATCTACATGATGTGCAACTGTTACAAAAGGTACATATTACATCTTTGTATTTAGAACCGAATCAGTTTGTATGTTGTAGAGGGCTTTGTTCTCGTACACCACTTGTCACCTGATCAATTTTCACAGAGGAAATGATAGCACATTATGAGGATACAAAGAAAAACACCTTCTTTAGCCAATTGATAAATCTCAAACAAAAAGGTTCAATGGCAGAGCAAATTGAGGACTTCCAAAAATTGAATATAAGGGTAAATGATATTCGAGAGAAGAGCATAGGATTGAAGTATTCATATGGACTTTAAAGGATAACATCCAACATGAGGTTTGCCTTTGGGAACCTGATTCATTAGAGAAAGCATTTAGGGTGGCCAGAAAAGAGGAAAGCAAAATTATGGCAACAAGGAAGTCTACTAATCACAACTCTAAAGACGGAAGTGTCGCTGCTCCTAGCCTTCCGCAACCTACAAGGTTGACACCACAACAGTTGGAGGAAAAAAGAGCGAAAGGGTTTTGTTATAGTTGTGATAGCAAATACACTAAAGGTTATAAGTGTGCTGAGAATAAATTATTTTACATAGATTTTAAAGAGGAGGAAAAGGAACATGAAACGTCAAAAGAACAGGTTAGACACCAGGAACCAACCCCAGAGAAAGAAGAAATGAATCTGACCATATCTTGTAGTGCATTGGCAAGATTTACCACTCCTCAAACTCTCAAGATTGATGGACAAACAGAGATAGTGAACAAATGTTTGGAACGATATCTTCGTTGCTTTGTATCTAATAAACAAACACAATGGGTCAAGTGGTTACCTCTGGTTGAATGGTGGTATAACACTTCAGCAAAAATGACCCAGTTTATGGCACTTTATGGATATCATACACCATCCATCACATCATCTTTAAGAGAAAATTCTAAGGTTCAAGCAAGGGAAGATCACATCAAGCATCAACAAGTTCTCCAACTTTCAAAGGATAACCTCACTTTGGCGCAGAATCAAATGAAACAACAGGCAGACCAACATCGCAGCGACAAAAGTTTTGATGTAGGCAACTAGGTGTTTTTACGGCTACAAACATACAAACAAATGTCCCTCAAGCAAGCTAAGAAGGAAAATAAATTATCACCAAAATATTATCGTCATTACAAGGTGTTGCAAAAGATTGGTACTATGGCATGCAAATTGGAGCTTCCAGCATCTTCCCGAGTGCACCCAGTTTTCCATGTTTCATGCTTAAAGAAGGTTATAGGTGACAAGCTCCCAATTCAAACAATATTGTCGAAACTTGACAAGGAAGAAAAAATCATGTTGGAACCTGAAGAAGTCATGGAAATAAGAACCTAACAGCTACGAAATCAATCAATTTCAGAGTATCTCATCAAGTGGAAGAACTTAACCGCTCAAGATTTTGCATGGGAGGATGAGAATTTTATACATAGGCATCCATAACTACTCAAACGTTGAGGGAACACTTTTTGAAGGAGAGGGGCATGTTAGGTCACTATACTACTAGTGTAGCCCCTTATTGTTATTAGTGCAACCACCTTATTATATTGTTGTGCCCATGTAGTCCCCATATTTTTATTATTGTGCCCCATAGAAGCCCACTAGTATTATTGTTGTGCCCTTACATTGTTATTGTTATGTCAGCCCTGATTATATTGTGACCCCTTAGACTCCTATATATAGAAAGGAGGTTGTGTCATTTGTATCATCCAAGAATTGTTCATTTGTGTAATGTAAAGGAGGTTGCCCCCTCGAAGAGGCTTATTTTGAAGTCATTGATCTATCTCTTCTTCTATTTTGTGAGGTGATTGCATAACAAAAACAAACAAGAAACAACAATCCAAGGTGTCTAGCAGCTGGAGATGAGAATCTAGAGATCATCCCCAACAAAAACAGGTATGGAGTTCTATCCCAAGGTGAGAATCTGCCAAACATGAAATGTTAGTGAAACCAACTCTAAAGTTAAAATGCAGGGATCGCTTTTAAAATGCCAATCTTGGAAGAAAACCCCGAAACAAGCCCAATCCCTGAGAGCATATGCCATTCCTCATATCATAAGAAAGAAATATACCACTCCCCTTCCAAAGCCCTGTACTCCTCAAGGATCGAGGCCAAGCCAACTGATTCATATCCCTCGACTGCAACTAGGGAAGAGAAAAGAAACAATCAAGAGACAGTTGAAGTTAAAACAACAAGGAATACTAGAAGGAAATCACACAAGGATGTCAGGGAAGAAACCCATAAGCTCAAAGAACCAGAGTGGGCCAAACCCTCCTAAGGGAGGGGTTCATAAAAACAATAAGCAATGATGAAGCTAATCTTCTAGAACCATAGGAGAATGGACTCCCTCTCCAAGAGGAATTCTCAGTCATTCCAGGCTTCCCACAAAAGCAAACATCAACAACCTACTTAACAGCAGAAAAGTAGCCATCGTGGATTTCAGCACTTGATCAAACAATCCAACAGGCAAGAATAGGCTAAACAATCAGTTATTTATTTAGCTTCAGTTATGGCTTCTCACAAAAGCAATCATCAAGATATGCAATAGATAGTTCAACGAGCCAATCAAAGAATCAGCCAAAAAACAGCAAAGCCTTGCAACTTCAAATATTCATCGTGGAGAAGTCCATGGACTTGCGGTCCAATATCATAGCAAGGATTTCACCAAGCTCATGAGAACAACTTTGTCTTACACTGGACATAGAAGTCCTCAACTCTTGTCAGAAACATATCATCAATACATAGCAAAAAAATCGCGGGCTCATCTTTGGATCAATATTGCTCTAGCCATCTTCATCTCAGAACTGACTTCTTTTCATCATAGATCAAACCATGCTTCAAACATGTTGATCGCATATGCTCCCTCTAAGTCCAGAGCTCATCAAATCATGAGTCTTCTTGTCCCAAGCTTTGTTCTTCCAATATTTATTGCAACAGCCTTGGCAAGCTTCATCATGTACTTGCAATCCTCACTAGGAGGCCATGGAAGAACAAATACAACAAAGCAAGATATGCAAAGACACAAGACTCATAATAAAATAACAATAGAAATAATCAAGAAAGAGATAAAATACTTATCTTTTGAGAAGGTGTCAACTCCCTCTTGATCCTAGCCTTCTTGCATCCAATCAACCTCGTCCACATGATCATCAAGGAGTCAACACACATCATCATCAAGAGTTAGTACGTCTCCATGCGGCCTTCCTTATTTTGTTGTCACATCTTTCCACGATTCTTTTTTAACATCATTTTTCAATCTTCTTGGCATTTATTTTCCTATGACTTCTCTCTAAGTGCTTCTTCTTTAACATAAATAGAATAGGGAACATATTGTCCATATTCACGATTGTAACACAGGATTCATGACAAAGTGACCATTCCATTGGAGTAGATGTTATAACATAAGATTTGCAATAATGTCTTTCATGTGGTCAAACATTCAATCAATCATGGTGGGAGATCAGTAATTAACACCTCTGATTACATCTGCAAAGATATGCCTCAACTACAGGGGACTTAGCCCTCATCGGAGCAACATAAGGGCTTCTACTTTTTGTGATGACACCACATTTTAAGAGACCCTGGACTAGCCTTTCGACTTCAGTCTTTTGATGATGTGGATATCTATATGGCTTGATGTTCACAGAGTTTGATCCTGACTTAACTTCAATTATGTACTAAATTTCTTTTTCAAGTGACATCTGCAGCGGAAGACTTTGGAATACTTTCTAGTATTTTTGAATTAACACCTGAATCTCAAGGTGTTCCTCTTCAATTAATTTTGAAGCCAAAATTTCCATCTATTAGCATTGTACCATATATGTCAAAGCTCCTTTTCGGATCATTTTCACCATTTGATGGGACAATACAATCTGATTTTTGGGTGGTTGAAAACCATATAGCTTTAGTTTTGTCCTTCCGATCTAAACTTTATAAATTGTTTTTGATGGTTGGCAAAGTAAGTGCCTAGGGTTTGTAGCCATTGGACACCTAGAACCACATCCACTCCTCCAAGCGGTATGGTGAAAAACGGTAATTCAAAATTGTAATCTTGAATTTGCAATTTAACCTTGTGGCATTTACCCACTCCTTCGATTTTCTTTCCATCTGCTACCATAATTTTCATGTTAGGCATTGGATATGTGAAAATATTGAGCCTTTTTGCTTTCGTTGTCTAATTCTGGGGGGAATTGTTGGGAATCCTCAACTTCCTCTGTATCTAATTCTTCACTATCTAAATCTTGAGTTGCTTCACACTTATATAAATTCTTTGTATCCTTTCCCTTAAAACATTTGTGTTTGGAATCCCATTTTTCGCCACAATGTCTATATTTATTCTTTGCACCTTCGTATTAGATTTTCCTCCTCGCAAATGTGGTGGATCGTACTTTGTATTCTCCATGTCAAAAGTTTGGGGAAACCTTCGTCTTGAATATACTCATTCAACTTTTGGTAGTTGTAATCTTTCAAATTTCTTTTCTGCAACTTTTGCTTTCTGTCTTATTACTTCTAAAGATGTAATGTTGTGAAGCTTAAGTTCATCTTGGAGATATGGTTTAAGTCCAGTAATATGATTAAATAAGGCGCCTTTTTTATAATCCAAGTACTCGGGTGGCTAGTGTCTCCCATTCTCTAGTAAACTCGTCCACACTTCCTTTTTGTTGTAGTCCAATGAGTTTTGTGAAGAATTCTTCTTCCTTAATACCTTAGAACCGTTTAAAGAAAGGACCTTTGAATTTACTCCAATTGATCAAATATGTCGATTTTTCCACCACATATACCAATTATATGCTTCGCCTTCAAGTTGCATGGACGCGTGCTTGAATTTTTCATTGTTGTTGTCAATGTTGTAAATCTCAAAATACCCCTCTGCCTTGTTGAAACATGTGACATTGTGTTTCTCATTACCATCAAATTTGGACAACTCAAGTTTTGCTCTTCGTTGATATGTGGCAAACGGTGGATTGAAAAAGGAAAATTGGGTTGAGATCCACATATTTTGAAAATTCGATATACTGTTTTATCGATTGGGTATGGAAGATGTGCATGGAGATTTAGGAGTGTTATGGATGTCTGATGGGTTTGATGTATTTGAAGATTCTGGTTGTTGAGTGGCTTCATTATTATGATGTTGTAGAGTAGCTGCATTATTCTTTCCTTGAAAGATCAGCTTTAGCATACCCATTACTTGAGTGTAATTATGATCAACCCGATTTCGCGAGTCTTCTTGGTCCTTTTGAAGGGAATTATAATTTTGTTGGAGACAATTCTCTATACTCTTTGTTTTATTCTAGAGTTTCATAAACTTCACGTTACTTTCATTGAGCCTATTCTCAAACTCCTCCAGTTTTTTACTAAATTCGTTCATCGTCATTGTCCGAGTGAATGGTGGTGTATAATGCTCCAGCTTGATTCACTCCTCTCTTTTTTCTTTTTTTAAAATTTAATTATTACTTAATTACATTATTATAGTATAATTAACAATTATACGATTAAAATATATAAGTATTCTATATATATATATATATATATATATATATTATATATATTGATTAAATATATAATTATAAAGTATAAATATATGGTTATGACACAGTGGAGTTAGTGATGGCGGGGGACACAATGACGTCAACGAGGAAATAAGTGATGTTGGGAGGGACACGGTGAGGTAAAGAAGAGACTCGATGTTGGTGGAGAGTTGGTTCGGTGGGGAACAAGGGTATTGGACTAACACAACAATCAAGACACAGGTGAGGCAACACAAAAGACGAAAAGGAATCTGTTGACGCGGCTAAAGGGAAGCAAAATTAGCAATGACGGCGTGAGAATTGAGCATATGGTAACTAGACTATGAAGTGGTGACATCAACAAATGCAACATTGGAAGGAAGAACGACGAAATAGGGGGTCAATGGCTAGGTGTATAGGAGGCAACGGGCGATGACAGTGTGTGGTGGCAGCAGTCGGCGACAGATGGACCTGGTGATGATTGATGTGAATGTGAAGCACTAGCAGCAAACAACAATGACAAACTCAGCATAGAGGGAGAGCAAGAGACTAGTGCTGCTTAATATGAGACGAAAGGGGGTCAATGGCTAGGTGTATAGGAGGCAGCAGACGATGATGGTGTGTGGTGGCAGCAGTCGGCAACAAATGGACCTGATGATGATTGATGTGAATGTGAAGCGCTAGCAGCGAACAACAATGACGAACTCAGCATAGAGGGAGAGCAGCAGATTGGTGCGGCTTAATATGAGACGAAAACACGATGGAGCAAACAGGATGTGAAACCCACTCCAATACTAGATGATGAAGACTCCACTTAACTGAATCTCCAACTCTATGCATGATATCTTGATGATCATTGCAGTAAACTGGAAATAACCCCATCCTAACTGCAGTCCATCTCATGACCTCGCACCCATACTGAGAGAAAGAAAATCGAGGTCTTCATTGGCTAAGGCACAAACCAGAAGACCTTTACTCGCTACATTTTCAACAAAGAAACATTTGGACGCAAAAGCACAAATAGATATATTGTGCAAAGAGAAATTTGTAGATAGTAGGTGGAGTGGCTTCATATCTACACAACTAGTAAACAAGATCAGTAGAAAATCCCAACAAATATGATTAGCATTTCTTTGACAAACACACACACACACAGTATGTTTTTAATTTCTGCAACATATTTACTAAAAATATTTGTGTTGTGTATATAATTGGTGGACAACATGGGTAGAAATAATCAGTGTAGTTGGCCAATCAATTGGATAATTTTGGTGTCAAGTTAGGCACGTGTCAAGTTGGGCGCATACACAGGCTCATAAAACAAGCACCGAGTAAGTAGAAAGTGCATGGATACAACATAATTTAGAGGTAATTGTGTTTGAAGTCGAAGAATTTACAATTGGATTGATTGATTAGTTCTTGGCATAATTTCAACTAACAAAAATACAAGTCTATCAAACATTCATCGAAACCTTTACAAAACTTAAAAGGTCATAACATAAATGCCTAGAGAAGCCAACAAAGATTACAAACTTCTAATACAAGTGTTTTGGTGGGAATTCTAATAGGGATGGCAGTGAATGAGACCACAAAGACTTTGCAAGCTATGCAAACAAGGTGGTTTCTGAGAGAAAAGTTCAATGCAAAGAAATGAAAGTAGACACATGAATAAAGTTGTATGTGTTAGATAACATGTTTTCACAAGTTCAAGATCTGATAGACAAAGACAATGCAAAAGAGATTATGAAAATTGTGGGAAGCTTTCAATAAACACATGGACTTTTACCTCAGAATCCCACTTTTCTCAACGAAAATTGAAGGTTTTGATTCACATTTAGAACACTTGCTAAAGATACAAGATATGAGGCCATTTCTCTGCCATTGGGAGAGAAGTGGTCAAGGAATACTTGATAGGGATTACTTTGAGAATCCTTGACTCTTCTGCCAAAATTTGAAAATTTGTCAAAACATGTTAAATTTGGCTCCATTAATATTTCCTTTCAGAAGAAGTACCCAAAGTTGCTTTGAAAAAGAGGAAGAAGCAATTCAATAGTGGCAATGGCAATGGGAGTGGATCATCCAAGAGAGTCTTGCAACAAAATTTCAAGCCACATGGAAGCATCTAAAGGATGGAAACAAAAGCCATCAAGGCAAAGGACCTCAAAGTAGCATGGAGGCAAAAGTGGTGAAGGAAAGCCCTTTGGTTAGGAATTATCAAGAAAAGAGGTGAAAGAGACCATAAGCACCTTGCAAGACATGCAACAAAGTGGTTTTCATGAAAGAAAAGTTCAATGCAAGGAATATTGAATAGTTACGTTAATAAAGTTGTTTGTGGCCCACGATGTGCTTCCACAAGTTCAAGATCAAGAAGAGATACATATTGTAAGAGATTGTGAAAAATGCACAAAACTTGCAATAAAGGTACCATCTTTTACCCTTAAGGCTTACTTTTCTCAGTCACGATATAGGATATATGAAGCCATTTGTAGGTTGTTCGAGGGGAAGTAATTGAGGACTATTTGTTAGTGATTAGTTTGAAAGGTATTAACTCTTCTACCTTTATTTTCTAATTTCGCTGAAACTTTTATGTTAGATTTGACTTCACCAATGTTTACTTTAAGAAGCAATGCATAGGGTTATGAGACTCCCTGAAGAGGCAACAAAAACGTCATTGTATCTCATAGTAATAAAACATAGAAAAATGAATTGTTCCTCCATATCAATATCCTACCTATGACATAACTAGCAAATTTTGTCCTCTAATGGAATATAATGCTCGATCTCTACCCAAAGTATATGTGAACCCACTCAAAACCAACCAAGAGGGACCTTAGGCCCATGCATCCAATGTCGTAGCATGTTAAGGGGTTCAACCCAAGTCACAGGGTTCGTCGAACTTCTAGGTTGAAGTTCAAAATTTGGCGAACCCAAAAGAATATTTAAAGTCCATTCAAGTTCGATGATGGGTTCAATGAAGTTTTTCACCGCTAGCCGCTTCCATGTATTGTTGTGGGTTTTAATGGTAGTTTTCCATGTGCTTTGATGTGGGTGTTACATAGATTTTCCGACATGCCTTTGCCAATTTTGTGTATCTTCTCCATACCATCGACTGAACTAGTTTTAACCATCAACCTCATCAATGTATTGTGGTGTTGTAAATTCCCTACAATAGGCAAATGCAGTTAGCGACTGTGGCTTTCCACCTATGGGCCTATGGCAAGGTTGCAAGATTCGTCATTTGCAATGGTCACTCCTAACCAGTCTTCATTTACAGACTGCCATAAAAAATTGAGGTGTTTAATTATGATTTTTTTATATTATACATTATTTTTTATTGAAACCATGTTGCGCTATGTGTTCAATTTGTCCCAAGCAGCTATTATGTGGATTGCCCATCGTTTAATGGTCCTATACATTATATATATCTTATATCATTATTTTTTATATTGCTTTATATATATACACACGCACACACACACACACACACTGTATTAATTGTTAAACTATCAGTTAATAACATATATATAATGTTAAACTATCAGCTAATAATAATAACATTATATATTAATAAATATATTTTTTATAATTATAAATTTATAATAAAAACTAATATATGATTGTTCTATGCATCTTCATCATCTGACAACTCATTATAGCTAGCTGCCCTATTTTATTTGTGTTTGTTGCTATGCCTTGAACATTGTTGATCGTTACAACTTTTTAGATGCCCTACACGGCAAGTTTTGATAGGCTAAGTTTCTTGAGTTACATCCTTGGGTTGTGGTAGGTATCTTCATGACCCCTTCTTGTATAAAATGCATGTACTCTCATGTTTACATATGAATAGAATTATAAAGCATTTTATCAAGAGAAAATAATCACTAATGGTTAAAGGGACTAAAAAAAGTATAGATATTTAATCAAAGACAATGGAGCGCTTCAAGCATCTCCACTATCAAAGTGAAACAAAAGAAAGAAAATGAGCTCTCACTTCTAAGTACTCTATAGGCAACATACATGGAAAAAACCCAAGAAGAGTGAGAAGCCATAAGAAACGGGTTAAGCTATCAATACCCAGCTTCCTGTCCAAAATTGAGAAAAAAATAGTTGTGATGCATTGCTACCTTGGACATTTGGCTATGTACTTTTATTTATGATTTATTAGTTCTTAGCTTTGATTTCTCAGACATGGAAAAAGGTTGTGTCTCCTTGTGCCTAACTATACAGAGTGGTACAATGTACACCTCATTGTCCCATTAGCCAATTTTGTCTGCTACAGATAAAATTTAAATATAGTCCTTTTCTTTGGTTGGTATAGTCTACCGTCTGGATTGTCCAATTATGAGACCCGTGTTAATGAGATTGGTGGACACCTAATCCTCTAAGGCTTGGTGTGGAAGTTGAACAGTTGAAGTTGTGATAGGTAAAGAGAAAAAAAAAGATTCTTGTGCTTCCCTATTGTTGCCTTGATCTCTATAGTGAACACTTTTGGACTCTTTCACATTCCAATTCAAGAGTTGGCAAATTAATTTTCTAAAACCATCATTGTTTCTACAAGTACATTTTTGGTCATTTGTGGACTTGAATTGTTTGAATAATGGAGAAAATTCATGGATTATTAGAGTTATTAAGCACTCTAATCTTATCTACTGGTGGAAACACAATTAAAGTCAGCAAGGACACCTTGTCTAGTATTAAGGTTTGTCTACAAAATGCACAAGAAAACATTGAATTTTTGCAATTGAAGTCTCAACTTCAACAAGATGAGTTACAACAATATAAGCATCATAACACCAATCAACAACAAGAAATAGCAGATGTAGAGGTTCAGTCTGCACATCCCAAGCCAATTATCAAACCTTGGGAAGAGTTTGTCCATATCAAGCACAAAACTGGTCTTGAATATAACAAGGATGTGTCCTTTCATATTCCAGAATGCTCGAAGCCTATCCAGTTCCATAGTGTCGGATTTCTTCATGACAATTCATCTTCACCTGTTCCTGCTCTTCTTCCACAACAACCACAACGGAATGTTAGATGCCAACATTGTGACAAAGTCGGCCATGTGAAAGATCATTGTTTCAATCTTCACCTGTGCAAGCATTGTGGTCAGCATAATCATTTTTCAAACAGATGCCTCAAAAAAAAGTTTCCTGCAAGAACAAAGATTCATCTTGGATGGATCGATTCTTGGCAATGGGCTTCAACAGCCAAGAAGATATTTCAGTCATATGTCAGAATTTCTTCTAGAGAATTGAAAAGTCTTGCAATTGAGTTTTCTACATCATTTCACCTTATATCTGATAGGGGGGCAAAGTGATGGTCATCTACAAACTTCAAAGCCACATCAAGCGAGCATGAACCACAATCTGAACCTGCTGCCTAATTCAGAGTTGTAGCCAAAGACAAAGATGCCCCTGAGCATGCCTTTGGTTGGTGGTCAGCGTTAAACCATCTATGCGAGGTTGAGACCTCCCTCTTCGAAGAATTGGGGACACTTCCTCTAGCAAAAGACTTTAGCTTCTTGCAAGTTTTAGAAGAGTTCCAAGAATTGCATTAAGCATTCCAGAATTGGTAGTCATCCTTAAACCACAGCAGGTTGTAGACCTCCATTTTCCCGGTTGAAGGTCTCCCTCTCCAAATCATTAGAGACATTTCCTCTAGCAAAAGATTTCAACTTCTTGTTAGATTTGGAAGAGTTTCGAGAACTGCACTAAGCGTTCCAGTGTTGGTGGTCATCCTTAAACCACCCCGTTATACCAACATTTCAGAGAGCACATTCAACCTAGTGCTGCCATGCATATTTTTGCGCATTTTGTATTACAACTCTCTTCTTGGACAAATACATACCCCTTCGGATTAAGGGGGGAATGTTGGACACCAAATCCTCTAAGGGTTGGTGTGGAAGCTGAACAGTCAAGGGGAGTCCAAGAGACCACTTGGAATATGAAACCAAGGAACTAGACTTATATAAATATGTATCACTGTGAATAATAATGGATTCAAGGCTGATCCTTCATATTTTGTCTTCGCCATTGTTGTGTCTAACAGAGGTTAATTCAGTATATCTTTGCTACCTTAAGTAAATTTTTCTAATGCTGAGTGACCTCCTGGCTGAAGAGGGTTGTACAAGTGTGATCCTCATAATAAATCGATGTTAGTAAAGAAACCAAGGTTTCAATCCAAGAGATTCAAAGTTTCCAGGGTTTCCACAGTACTATTGATATTACTTCCTTGCATACCATGTCCACATTAGTATGCTCTAGCACCAAAAGGGACATTCCATTAAAATCTCAGTTAGGTGAACAGATGGTTGTAAAGCAGCAAAATGTCTGTTTTGAGTTATTCAATATTACCAAAGGTTGTGTCTATTATCTGCTACGCCCTTCCTGTGAACGCATGTTACTTCAAGTACTAGAGTCTAAATAATACTA
The DNA here is from genome assembly GCA_000404065.3 of Pinus taeda. Taxonomy (NCBI): domain Eukaryota; kingdom Viridiplantae; phylum Streptophyta; class Pinopsida; order Pinales; family Pinaceae; genus Pinus; species Pinus taeda. The sequence goes on from APFE031341201.1 coordinate 133,251, forward strand.
TGTAATTCTCTACATTTCAAGAAGCCATTCAAAGAGCAAAAAATATGCAAGATAAGCTCTGATGAGTATTGCATGTTACTTCAGGCACTGAAGTCTAAATAGAAGTATTGAATTCAAAACAGAAATTTTATTTTGAAAGATTTGTGAAATATCAAACCCTGGAAAAGAGCAATCTGTTTTCATTACTTTATCATTTTTTCAGGGCACCACTTGGCAATTTTTTGTTGGTTGTTTTCCCAATCTTTTTGGGACTCTTGTCAAGTCATTTTTGTAGTGTTTGACCTCCCATTTTGGTTTAAGTACGTTCATGGCTTATGTCCAAAGGCAAAACCCAGGCGATATCTGGTATATTTAAAAACATCGTCTCTCTAAGACACATTGGGATATCTAATTTCCCAAATCCAACATAATATATGGCATCTGTACATGGATGGCATAGTCCAAAGAAGCACAAATTTCTTATCAGAAATGCTTAAAACACCGATATGTGCTTTCTGCACAGGTCCATTAAATATTAATAATATAGAATGAAATCAGGAATATAAAGTGTTTTTGGGGTATCCTCATTGATATAATTGAAAGTCAATTTAAATAAATTGAAAATCAACCCTAATCAAGATATGTGTCACTTTTAAAAAGAGCATCAGTTTTTATATTCTAAAAGTAAGAAGCTAGTGAATAATTCTTGCTCTAAGGGATAAGTATACATCCACTTACCTTGAGCTGCTAAATTAAACAGATTAAGGACCAGAAAATCAAGATAAACCTAAACGTCAATTTTTCAAGCAAGTTATTAGTACGTAGCTTAGAAGTCATCGAATTGTTCTACATTTTGGACACATGTATGACCAAATCAGTGAATATACAACCAAAATAGGTTCAATAAGTAAAACAATAGGACAATTTCTTTGCTTTATACATTCAACTAGTAATTAGAAATAGAAATAGAAATAGAATTACAACATTATGCCTTGAATCTCAAATTTCTTCATGTGCATTTTCTAGAGTAGAAAATGGTAATTACTGACCTGCCTGATAAAAAAGGTGCAGCAGCTCTTGCCTCCAGCTCTTGATCAACATTCTCCAGACCCTCTTCATCATTGACTGGAAGAAATACTATCATGCATGAGCACAAGAAAAGCCACTGACAAAAATTCATGCTGACAAAAGCTACAGAATGAATCAAGCACTACCATAATCTTTACATTGAAGCATAGATAGATACTCTCATTACAGATATGGACTTGAAAAGATTGACCGAGAAGTTCAGCGCAAAATTCAATGCGACAAAACTAGGGGATGAATCAAAAAGTACCGACATCCTCTACGCTGATGCTTAATTAAATCCCGATAACGCTCAAAATTCACAAACTCCTCTAGTTCTTCTTCTTCCTCAGTTTTCTCTCGAGACCGATAAAGTTTGGGATCAGGCTCTCGGATGAAGTCTAGAAGTGCTCGACCATCAAACCTGAAAGATCACTAACTGTAGGTCAGATTTGAATCTTTTCAAAACAAAGAGTAAAATAAAAATAAAAAGATAACTAACTCATGAATTTCTTGTGAAGTCAACGAGTACCTGTCAATCAGAATGTTTTGCTTTCCATTCCAGGGTATTCTGCAAAAGTAGACATGATATGATTTCAGAGAAGCTATAATGAAATTATCATTCAAGATACCAATTTAGTCCCACGATAGCCAAAAGACACCACCTTCACTTAATAAGTGACACTTCCCTATAAGCATAGGGCCAATAAACCAAAAAAAAAATCGGTTTCATCTATTAGACACATTTGCAAGTGAGATTTCATGTAAAAGAAGATATTAGAATAATTATGAAATGATATATAGTAAATTTAATCAGCAACTGCCCAAGGGATCATGCAATTACCACAAGGCAAATAGATATATGCAGACTTCCAAAGATTGGGAGGCTGGGTTAGCCAACACCAACAAGTCAAATTCAAACAACATTAGAAGCAATTATACATCCTAAAGAACTATCTACAAAGATAACTTGGAGAGTGACCAACATAGAAATGAAAAAGCATTTAGTGGTGCCCTCTAAAGACAAAAATTTGATAAGCTCCTTTTTACTTACATTGAAAAAAAGACATGAAAAATTTGTCCCGAGTGTCAATGATTTATGAAATCATATTAGAAAGTATGGTGTTCACAAGGTAATAGGAACCTCTGCTTATCAGCAATTATGGACAACTTACTTCAAAGAAAAAGCTAAGGGACTCATATGAAAGTTTATTTCAATTGTATTGTAAAAAGTTAGTATGAAAATGACAAATCAGGGAAAGCCAAAAGTTGTTACTGTCAGTGGAAAGTCAAGAAGTCCCTAGAAACATTTGCAAACTCAGCTATATATGTCCAAAGACACCCATTAAAAAAGTTTCTTATTTTTTGTAATTTTCAGAACTAGTTTTGAAATTTTAATGAGAAGAAGTCCTCAAGACCATTTTGAAGAAAAAGTGATCAGGTGTTTATGATGTGCCTATTGAGAACTACTTCTAACTTATAGCTTTGAATTGCATTACTTTTCTAATGTTGTTGTTCTAAGTTGATGAATGGACAGTGTTGAATGAGTTTGAAGTTTTAAACCAATTTGTGCACTTATTTTATTCATGTATTGCTAACCTCTGCCTTTCTTTAACAACTGGTAGTTTTTTGAAGTGCAAGCAACTACTAAAGGTTTCGCCATCTATTTATTTTGGTTAGTTTGCTCCTAGCTAGGAAAGAAGAAAGAAAAAAGGAAATTATTTTAACATCCACGAGGCTAAAGATAGCCTATGGGGCAGATTGCTTCTTCATCTGCTTGAAGTATTCAGCTCTTTCTTTGTGTAGCTTCACAATAAATGCTCCCAGCTTCTCAACAAACCCCTCGCTAAATAGATCATCCCAAGAGCTAGCTGCCAGCATATTTGAATAACTTTCCCTGTTATCTTTGAAGGCCTCACATTCTAAAATGAAATGTTTTTTTGTTTCCACTTTTCGGAAGGACAAAAAATGCATACCCTTTCCTCCCACACTTCCTTTGGCCTTTTCCAAAGCCCTGTTTCACAATGGAGTTGATGAGAATTAGTCCTTAACTGAGCAATAAGAATTTTGCTCTCCAAAAGATATTGGCCTCTATGTATGCTTTTGGTTGATGATTATGAGTGGGATTAAACACTTCAATATAGTAATTTTTCTTTCTTCCTAGCTCCTTATCCCAAGTACGTTTTTGGAACTTTTCCATAACAAAAGTTTTTATCTCTTTGCTGTTTATGGGACATGCGTTCAAGCAAATACCCCATTTACTAAACCATTTATTATTTTGCTACATCCAAGTTTTTTTGCTCTTGCACAATCTATCATTAAAGACAACCTTAAACCATCTACCCTCTTCCATTTGCTCAATTTTTTTAAATACCTTATGACTCGCACCATAGCAATTGCTTCAATAGGAGCAGTCCCTTTTTCACTTAACAAGATATCATAAGGAACTGCACTTTTAATCTTAAGTTCGTTTGTAAGCAAAAGCTTCTGAATTTTCTCAATTTGTCTCACTGCATGTTGGAGGTACTGCTAGCCCACAATTCACAACCATAGAGAATCACCGCAATCACTAGAAGCCCAAAAAGAGTTTGAGTGATCTTCCAGTCCCATAACTCTGCCTCTCTACACCTATTTTGAAAAGCATAAAATTCTTTCCAACCCCCCAAAGTTATTTTCTTTCTACAACCATTCCGCCTTAGATTTTTGTTGAAGTCAATTCTGAGGTATTTGTAATCCGCAACTTCTTCCAGAATGTTCCCTTCAAAGTAGAACTTATACTGGTTATGTTTTCTTTTCTTAGAGAAGACCACTACTTTCGTTTTGCTGATATTGACTTGCATCCCCACACTTCTACAAAAATGCTCAAGGGATAATAAGTGCTCTTGCAAACCAAGATCCGATTTAGCAATCAGAATAAGGTCATCTGCATACAAAAGAAGCCTTATAACAAACTTGCACAAATAGATACCATCACCTCCTTGCGAATTTAACCACTCCTCAAGCTTGTCGATATATAAACCAAAAAGGGTAGGAGACAGTGGGCAACCTTGCTTGACCCCGATATCGCTTCTAAAACTTTCAGAAATGCCTGCTGAAGTTCTAATTTTGACTTTCACCTCTTCATACAACCTATGCACAGCTAGTCTCAAATGTTTAGGAACCCCAAGTTCCTCCATTCTCTGCCAAAGTTTATCCCTAGGAACTGAGTCAAACGCTTTTCTGAAATCAACAAAGCAACAAAAGACTTCTTCCTTTTTCTCCCAAACTTTTTCAATGATGTGCCTTAAATTTATGCAATGATCAACTGTGGAATGTTTAGGTATAAAACCTGCTTGCCCTTTAGCACACTTATCTCTTTCTTCTGCCCACTTGCTAATTTTGTTTTCTAGCATGCTTCCAAATAGCTTTGCAAACAAAGGGTTTATCATGATGGTCCTATAATTGGAGGGATTATTGACGTCACCACTCTTGAAAAGAGGTATTGCCAGACTAGTTGTCCAATCTGTGGGGAGCCCTCGTTGTATGATGTTGTTGAAGATTTTGTAATGTGAGGTGCAAGAATCTTTGAGCCCCATTTTAGATATTCTGCTTGGAGTTCAGCTAAGACTTTTGCTTTTCCAACACCCAACTTCTTGATACCCATCTCTACCTCTTGTACCGTGAAGAGTTCAATATCAATGTTGACCAAGGGGGGAGGGTAAACCTTGGGAACCTGCTCATAGACTTGTCTTGCATAGTCAAACCATTTAGAAGCTGTAATATTATTTCCAATTTGTATCTTTTTCGATTGAAGCTCCTTCCAAATAATTTGGGATTATTTTTCCCAAGGAAGATTAGTTCTTCCCTCCTTGAAACCATGAAATCAACCTTTTTCTTGCTTAATAACTGCTTGTAAGATTTGAGCTTTATGTTATCCTTGTTTGACTCTTCCACATTCTCCTTGCCTTTTTGCATTCCTCGTCAAATTAACCGGAAAGCAATTTGTTTCAGACTTCTTAATTTTTGTTCTTTTGCACTTTGCAAGTGTGCATTGAATTAAATGTGTTAATTCATGACTATGAAGGCTGTGAATTGTAATTTTCTCCTTCTCAAAGAGCCTCTAGTTTTACTTCTGGTATTTAGTTTTAGTTCATATTGCACTTTGCATATCCATCAACCCCCATACCCATTCATTTATAGTAATGGTAGCCAGGCCAAAACCTGAATAGGTCTTCTACACCAAACAATGTGAGGTTTGACTAGGACTTCACATTAGGGAGTACCCCTATCTATTGAAGGTCAATTTTCCCATGTCAACAATCTTTCTGTTTGTCCTATTGTTTCATCACAATAGCAGAGGAAACAAAAGGTTGCCAAGCTATCTAGATGGGTATTGACACATGGATATTGACATCTTGCCAGTAACTAGATTTGAATTGTTTGCACAAGGATTTTCAGTTCTCTACTCTACCAACTGAGCTATCTCAGCTCTTCCATGTGGATCATCATAGTACTTCCATATAGGTACATGGAAGTGTCATATATAATAATTCACTACAGAATTGCCCCACAAGTGAAGTGGCTATCAAGATGGATATGGATACATGAGTATTTCAGTTCTCTACTCTACCAACTGAGCTATCTCAGCTCTTCCATGTGGATCATCGTAGTACTTCCATGTAGGTATAAGTGGGGTCATATATAATAATTCACTACAGAATTGCCCCACAAGTGAAGTGGCTATCAAGATGGATATGGATACATGGGTATTGACATCTAGCCAAAAATCTACATTATCCTAAAAAAATAGGTAATCTCCACTCCCTTTAATTCTGTCTATTTCTGCCTAGCTTAAATGAATTGTCTAAATATTCCACTCCCTTCAATTATTTCTATTTTTGCCTAACTAAAATGAACTATATGAGTAAAACAATATTTTACTTACAGTTTTTATAGCTGAATTTATGAAAAAAAATTGGACATGGCCCAGAGGTTAAAAATTGGGTAAACAATTGTCTACCAAAATATTTTAATTTATAAAATAGAAATACGTGATTCAATTCATCGCTCTGTGATTTTGGAGCATCTGGTAGTACTGCAATTCAAACCACCTGCTACAAATCCTAAGGCGGCTAAGTGGGCGCCACCTTCTGCCCCTACTTTTCATCTGTTTTTGCTTCTCCTACAGTGACACATGTTTTAACAATCCCAATTTATACGTATACTGGAATCCAGATGTTAAAAATTGGGTAAACAATTGTCTACCAAAATCTCGTAATTTAAAAAATAAAAACACATTTCGACTCATCACTCATGTGATCTTGGGGCATCGGGCAGTGCTGCAATTCAAACCACCTGCTACAAATCCTAAGGGGGCTAAGTGGGGCCCACCTTCTGCCCCTACTTTTCATCTGTTCTTCCTTCTCCTGCAGTGGATCATGTTTTAATGATCCCTATTCCTAAGTCTACTAGAATCCCCTGGTAAAGGATTGAAGTTCCTTTTCTACTTTCACAATCTATATTTTTAGTTCCATGATCTAGGCAAACCTCTATATTTACACTACCCTCCGAAAAGAAGCTTTGATGAAATAAGTGTTTGACAACCTTCAGAAATTGCTCATGAAAATCAACATTTTCTTTGAACATCACAGGCCCACATTTATTTAATGCTTGGGAATCACTATTGGTACCAGGGGGTAAGAGTTCAACTTGTGCTCAGCAAAAACTTAGGAAAAGCTGAATTATTTTTTCTGACCAGAACTGGATTTTTTTCTCCTGTTTAAATTATACAACCCACCAAGTTTTTTCATCAGGCTTGTTAGTCGATTTGATTAAATATATACATTAATACGTCTCTTACAATATACTATAAACTATCTTGACAAATTTTAAGTGCTACCGGACAATTCAGAATCAAAGTCGACTACCAAATTTCGCTCTGCTATGAGGAAACCAAGTCAAAGTCAAATTCTCCAATTCTCCAAGCCTGACTCGGCTATTTTGATAGAATAGAAGCAAGTCTCGTGAGCATGTCACAAGTCCACTTGACTCGGCCCAGATGAAGGCATATAAACAATTAGCATTGAAATTTAACATCATATAGACATTATAATCTTGAATAAAATTCATCTTTTGTAGAATCCAGCGCATCGCATTGTTTTACTAAAATGTTTTTTATTTGCGCAGTTTCCACGAATTCAAGTCATCTCTTATTCCTCAGACGACAAGGATCAATTAGGATAATATTGGCAGTGCCTTCGAACTGGAATGCCTTAGAAAATCGATTTGGACCAATTGTAGAGTTTAATCAAAATATAGATTTGAAGCTGCAGATTGTTACACTTCGGTGGCTCGCGCCATTTCGGTGGATGTCCCAAATTATCGGATCCGGGTATCCGATCTTTGTCTCTTGTAGATGTACCGATCATTGAGATGTCCACTCCTCAACCGCAGCCTCTTAGAGCAGACATGGCTGGTTCATCTGTCCCATGATGAACATCGTCTCTATGAACATCCGTGGGCTAGGGGCAGGGCCCAAATTCCTTGCCTTAAAATATTTATTCCAATCAGCACGGCCTAAGATCATACTCATTCAGGAATCTATGCATGACAGTCACTCATCCCTATCCTACTTCAGAAGGATGTTCCCTTCTTGGCATATGTCGGCCATTGACGCCTGCGGACACTCTGGTGGTCTTGTTGCTCTATGGAATCCCCTATGGATTCGTGCATCTGCTTACAAATGCTTTGCTGGTATTCTTCTAAACGTCTCTTTCAGGGGACACAGATCTTCTGTCAACATTCTCAATACATATGCCCCATATAAACAAAGATTTCCATTCTGGGACAGATTCTTCTCTTCGGACCTATGTGAGATTCAACATATGATGCTTGTCGGAGACATGAATTTCACACTTGGCCCTGACGATGTTTGGGGTGATGGCAGGCATATGGATCCACTATCTGATTACCTGAAAGCTCGTTTCCTGCAATGGAATTTTATTGATATTGCTGCTTCTGCATTTTCCCATACATGGGACAATGGCCGCACGAGTGACTCTTTCATTGCTAAACGTCTGGACCGCGTCATCATTCATGCCGATATTATGTATATATTTGGCCATCCTACTCTCTCCATTGGTAATGACACAATATCTGATCATCGGCCTATTTTCTTTCAATGGAGACAGAAGACATATGGACAGCATTTTCCGTTTAAATTTGATCACACCTATATTGGGGACCCTGCCTTCTTTCAATTGGTATCCGCTGCATGGCAGGACTCGGTCAAGACTGATCCTAATATATCCTCATCCTTTCAATCTCGTATGGATTACATCCGCTCCAAAGTGAAATCCTGGCAGATCGCTGAAAAGAGAAAAAATCGGGTTGAACTTTTGAATATCCAAAGGATGTTAGATCATATCATCTCTGCACATGACCCCAATATCATGTCTTTCCATACGAGATCTCAGATATCTGCTCTTTCCCGTCGAAAACTCCAACTATTAAAATTGGAGGAGTCCTCATGGCGTCTCAAGAGCCGGGCTCTTTGGCTTCGATTGGGTGATCGAAATACAAAATTCTTCCATAGATATGCTAATCACAGACGACAAATCAACGCTATCTGGCGGATCAGCGATGGGAATGGCGGCTTCTTATATTCACAACAGGACATATCAAATGCTGCTATCAAACATTTCAAATCTCAATACAGCAGGGGAAATGGATGTGCCATTCATGATATTCTATGGGGAATTGAGATTTTTCCCATCATGTTCGATGATTCTAGCAATGACTCCATATATCAGCAGGTTACAGAGGATGAACTCCATAAGGTTCTCAAAGCTTTCAGCAAGGACAAATGTCCTGGTCCTGATGGATGGACCATCGAATTTTTTCTTTGTTTCTTTGAGATTCTCAAGCACGATCTATTGCATATGATTGAGGAATCTCGTCTCACAGCGCATATACACTCACACACAACATCCACACTGATCGCTCTCATTCCTAAGAAGCGAGATGCGGACTCCTTCGCTGATTTCCGACCGATATCCCTATGTAACATCTCCTTCAAGATCATTTCAAAGATTATTGCTGAGCGCATAAAAGGTATATTGGCTATTCACCTTTCCAGAGATCAACACGCTTTTCTCAAAGGTCGTAACATCTTGGATGCTGTTGCGTCCACTCAGGAGTGCATATATTCAATGTTCTCAAAAAACATTCACGGGGCTATCCTTAAAATTGATTTACAAAAAGCCTATGATTGCATAAACTGGGGATTCATTCGCTGTCTTCTGGCCCATATTGGTTTACGGCCTGAAATGATTTTATGGATTATGGCTTGTATTGAAGGCGTCAATTATGCCATCAACATCAATGGGATTCCTACTCCTTTTTTCTCTGCTGAAAGGGGCCTCTGCCAGGGATGCCCGCTTGCCCCTATCATCTTCATTCTTGCCATGAACACTCTCAGCCTTCATATCAACAAAGCTGCGGATGAACACAGATGTACACCTATTCGCATTTGCAGACATATTTCTTTATCAGACAATCTTTTCGTTGATGATATACTCCTATGCGCCATGCTTCAGCATCTCTCATGGCAATGCCTCTTCGACATCATTTCCAACTTCCAAAAAGCCACTGGCCTCATCATCAACAAGCATAAATCAATATTATACTACAATGGCGATAGTAACGATTTGGTCACCAGCATCGCTGATATGTTTGGTGTACAGACACAATCTATCCGGAATGGCATCACCTACCTTGGCTTTCAGCTCAAACCTCTCTATCTGGCATCTGATTGGGAATGGTTGGTACAGCGTTATTACAACAAAATTTCATCCTGGGAATTCCGCACTCTCTCATTGGCCGGCAGATCTACACTCACAGTTGCGGTATTGACGCATCTATCGGTGTATTGGGCACACCTATTCTATATTCCATCATCTATCATCCGCCGTCTCAATCAATTCACTGCATGTTACATCTGGGGTGGAAAAACCTCGCATCACAAGATCCATCTAGCAAAAATGAGGGACATATCCATTCCTAAACAACAGGGTGGATGGGGTGCGCTGATTTGCCGCACCCTATGGAGAGGTATTTACGGTTCATCACCATGGAGCAACATCATTCTACAAAGATACATGAAAGGCAAAAGTATCAACTTCTGGTACAGAAAGGGAACCATTGGTATTGGGATGGGATCACCCATTTGGCGCAGCATGAAGAAAATTGAGGCACTGTTTTTATCCCGCCTGCGATGGCAGCTTCATTCTGGTGCTAATATCTACAGTGGAATAGACCCACTGATATGTGGACACTCGGACCTGAATATTCCAAACGATCTCATCATTCAGTTTCAACACCAAGGCATATTTACATGGAATAAATTGATCAAAGATTGGCATGGATCCACCCCGGTATGGATGGAAAGCAGTGATCTCAATCTACAGAATTCGATGGCGAGTAGCTGGAAATCTATTTCAGACTCTTTAACAGCTGGAGGCACTCACAGACATGGTACATAAGATCAGCTAAAATGGACTGTCTGCGGATTTAGGCGGCCTGTATCTGTCCGAGACATATACACACACCTGAGCATGGACAGACATCCATACTCTCCTCCATTCTTCCCATATATATTCTGGAAGGCATCATGTCCACCCAAGTATATACATTTTGCTTGGCTGGTTTTCTACAATAAAAATCTCACATGGGAAAATCTCAGGAAGCGCTCATGGCACGGGCCCAGCAGATGCACTCTATGTGGCAACGAAGAAGAGACAAACCTACATATGTTCATCAAATGTACATCCACCCTTCGGGGATCTGGTATGTCTTGGCACACAATTTTGATTTTACACTAACAGATTTTGATTCCATTAGTGCAGCTATCATATGGTGGAGCAGACAGAATGGAAACAGGCGTTTCCTCATATTGTTACTTCTTTGGATGGTATGGAAATGGCGGAATGATATCATCTTCAGGGACCATCATGTGCCACCTATCTGCATCATCGACAGCATCATGTCCCTATGGCACACGACATATGGTTCCGCTTGATGGCTCCAACTATCTGACATATGCTCATATGAATATCACAACCTATATCCCCATATATACATCATCTGAATGTCTTTTTTGTATATCTAGATATGCATGTGTCTATATGCCAATATGTAACACATATATTACACATATGCAAATGTGCACCTCATCATCTGATAAATATTTTCTCAATATAATATATTATGCTTTTTTTCTCCTGAAAAAAAAATATAGCAGCAGGTGAAAAAAATTAACTTGCAAAAACCATCAGACGGGATGAAGTAACCCTAAATATTTATAACACCTTCGCCATGAATGAAGGAATTTAATTAGACAAAATTATCAGACGGTGTGAATAGACACTAAGCCTAAAACCCTAATTCAATAGATCTCTGACATGGCTGAAAGAATTAATTTGCCGAATTCATCAGTCAGCTTCAAACGACTCTAAAAAATTAATTAAAACCACTATCTGAATAAATCTTTAGCAATACATGACATAGTAATGCGTTGAAACCAGTGATTAAACTTACAAGCCTTGTTGATCCTGAGTGGCCTGATAGAGGACCGTGTCGTGGTGCAAGCGGCAGCGACTGCCTGTAAGCAGTAGACTTTGCTGGGGATCCCCCCGCCGCTTTGCCAGGTAAACCGCACGCCGCTGGGCACGACGACGGGCCGCGTCCATCAAATCGTGGACTTTCCTCTCGGATCTTCTTGCTTCGTGCCACATTGTGGGATTCGAACTGGGGACGTGAGAAGCTTCAGCGGCAAACAGTGGGTATCTCGATTCGATCCACCCCTGCGAGTGAAGCAAATCAAAGCGGAAAAGTGCCTGAGGTTTGCAAAACAGATTGGGGTTTCGTGTTGAAATGGCAAACGCTAGAAAGAAAAATCGTAGAAATAGGAATTACAATATGAATTGTAATTTGTTCAGAGGGTTTTTAGCCTTGCAATTCGCTGTAGGTTTGGGTTCCGGTCATACGCACTTTCAACGCGGGGCCTGAAACACAAACATAATGGTTTGATATGTTATGGATACTTTTTCTTGTTTCAACTTTCTTATAGGCATCCGTAACCGTAGGGATTACTTTGCAAAGCCCAATTGTGCTGCTAAAAAAAGAGGATTTGATTTTAAGGTCTAATTTAAATAGGTTTAATAATAGGGTATGTTTTTTAAATGTCATAAATTAGAATTCATAAGGGATAGATTATGTATATTTTTATAAATTAAATATTTAAATTACTGTTAGGGTATCTTTGTTCTATTTTAGATCATTGTAATCTTGTCGATTATTATTGTGGGGGTGTTTTATGTATTTGGTTAGGGTTTGTGGAATTTTGAATTTTGGTAATTTGTTTTTTAGTTCGAGACTCTAAGTATGTTTTGTTCTTTTGTTTTTTTTAAGAGGTGGGTGTTTTATGTATTTGGTTAGGGTTTATGTGCATTTTGAATTTTGGTTATTTGTTTTTTAGTTCGAGATTTTCAAGTATGTTTTGTTTTGTTTTTTTAGAGGTGATTGCATGCATAAATTATGTATTTTATATGTATATTGTGTTGTATTAAAGAGTGATTCAGTAGAGTTGATAATTAAAGTTTTTTAAGTTTGAGACAAAAGTATGGTGTTTATTTTAAATTGGTATGTGAGATTTCTCACAAAATTAAGTGTCATAGCCAAATTTACTAGTTGTCTAATAAACTTTGCAGTTAGATTTGATAGCATCGTTGTTATGATCTAGCTCATGGACCCTCTAAATCAACTGTCATAAGGTTAGTGGAGGGAAAATGGCCACCCTACCATCTAATACCGCTCTGTAAGGATCTTTTGTTCAAGCACATAACATTCATAGCGATGGTGTCACATAATATCCCTCGTGAATTTGTCTTGAAGATCTATCATGTGGCACTGAGATTCTTGCTAATAAAATTTTGTTTGAAATTTCATGTCACTTGTGATGGTTTAAGGTGTTGAATCTTAAGTAACTTCTTAGGTAAAATCCCCTGATAATTTGTTATCAATGTCTAAGTTGAAGAGGTTTGGGAGCCTTATGGCTAGATATGCACAACCACCTAGACCTTTACACTATCAGAGTGGTGCAAACACTTTGATAAAAATATATATTCACATTCATTATCCTATTTAGGTTGAACTCTTGAGCCTCTCGATGCAATACCATGAGTTTATTAAGTGCATCTAGGCTCCTCTTAGGTAGTGCATTTGCCATAAGCCTCTAAATTTTTTAACCCTCATGACACTCATAAGTGGATCTACCTTAAGGTTAACCTATGCCAAAAAATACAAGAACAAATTTTTCATCAAAGTTAATCCTAAAGCCACATGTCAAAGTGTTAGGCGTTTATACCACTTAAGAAATCTAATCTATATTATTCTTTGTTCACAAGGTTCAAGTTGGAATCTTACAGGGTTAGTGACATAAACTTGCATAAGGGGATGACCATTTATAAATGCCTTAATGTTATGATCAATGGAATTACATTTTTTTTAGCCATTTATATTACAGATATTTTGGCGAAAACCTTGTGAGTGTTCATATTGGAACAATTATGTTTAAAAGTCTAATTTATGTCGATTTCTAATGCCATGAACTTAGTCATATTAAACATGCATACCCTTGTTGATGCAAATTCGACCTCATATCTAAATGCAAGTTCGCTCAGAACCCACTAGGCCTAGTCTTCTATCTAAAATGGGGCTTCTTCTCTCCTCGGGATATAAATCCCTTTATAAAATTTAATCACAGTGGAAGGAGTTTAAAAGGGTCAATCCCTCAAGGCAAGTGGACTAATTATATTTACAAGTGGGAGGAGTAAAAAGGGTGTTGTGCCCATTCTTCTTTAACCCATGAACTTCACGGCCCTACTTCACTTCTAGACTAGCCTTTGCGGCATCATCCCAAATACCTCAATGCTCCAACACTAATTCCTTTGCAGCCTTTCTTTCCCTATGCATACTTGGCTTCCCTTCGCTGTCAAAGCCCTCCCAACAACCCCCGGAGCCAAGCTCCTTATTCTTTCTTCGCCCCTAGAATCAAGCATTGTGATTGAGCATTGTATCTGACATGTCCCGGCCCTTTAAGCCCAGTGCATAGCCTTGGGCATTCCAACTTTATATGGTTGGGTTAGGCACTGGTTAGGTGGGCTCCATCCACTCCGATCCAACCGGCGTTGCAATTATAACCGTCAAGTATTCAAACCCCGTGTGAGTCCCTCATGCCACATAAGCCCGACGCTTAGTCAGCCTGACAACACCCTTGTGTGCCTCTCCTTCTAAGACCTTCAGGCGGGGTCCACTGCCACCTCACTTCCGTTGCAATGTATATAAATAAAGGCTCGTGTAGAGCCACCGGGGTATGCCTCCTAGGTGGGGTTTGCCTCGCCATGTAGGTCCCATCCTCATAGCCCTGCTTTTATTAAAAGGCGACTTAACAATGCCATCGGGTATAAGTCCCCGGGCGGAGTCCACTTACCACTGTCGATGCTTCTGCTTATAATATATATACGAAGGCTCACGTAGAGTCTGGTGCTCGAAGGCTTGGCGCCTTATCACATTCCATTAGTCTTGCCACGTCTGCCTGACGCCTATTGTTGGCTTAACAGGGACCTGACCCGGGTTCAACGTTAATTAGGGACCTGAAATTTGTTATATACCTAGGGGGAATAATATGAGGTACCAAGGGAGGTACCCAAGGTAATAATGTAATAATGGGATGGGCCATAGTAATAAATAAGGTGGTTAACCCATGTCATGTAAGGGACCACAAGTAGTTAATAATAATGTAAGGGGCCCATCGTATTAGTTGATGGTATGAGG